>NMRB01004171.1:0-14603 GCA_002633025.1 Notospermus geniculatus
GACTACAGACACACAGACAGACACAGAGATTTTGAACCATTTTATAGTCATATAAATAGCTCCGCTGACCTTTGGTCAGCTGAGCTAAAAATTATGATACACCCTGTATACAAATGATAAAAATATAAGAAAGTATCATCAAACTCAAGACAAAACTATTTTGGAGTAAAAAATTATTTCATCAATCCTGGAAAGAGATAAACATGCAATAGTATTTGTCAGTGTCCTATTGTAAAACCAAGAAATGCTGACAAGCCTAAACACATGGCCAGCACACTCCAGGCAGAGATCTGCTCAGTAACACGCTCAGACGGTCAAATTTGGGACACCACATGTCGGGCTGAC
Source organism: Notospermus geniculatus (assembly GCA_002633025.1). Taxonomy (NCBI): domain Eukaryota; kingdom Metazoa; phylum Nemertea; class Pilidiophora; order Heteronemertea; family Lineidae; genus Notospermus; species Notospermus geniculatus. The sequence goes on from NMRB01004171.1 coordinate 346, forward strand.
AGTGCGACTTTGGCATCTGTCAGTGGGCTATACTGGGCCAGAAATTGTCACCCAAGGGAGCTAAATGTGACACATGTGACAGGGTGGGAAAGAAGTGAAAACAAGGCTGAGTTAGAAGTGTTTATACAGCTGTTTTTGCCATATACACACCCAAATTTTTCCGTATTTTGGGTGCATTTATTGGCGTATAAAATGGCATAAAATCGTAATACGCAAAACGATGATTCAGTACCGTACAAAATACGCAAAAATCGTACAGGTAGGCATGTCTGCATTCCGAAATGCTGGGAAATTGCATTTCAGGGCTTCTAGATTTCGAATTTTTCTAGGCGAGGCCCCCAGCCCCAACTGACGACACGTGTGCAGCAGTGGCTTCCGATATCAGTAACCGGGTGGCGTCACCAGCACCCGGTCTGTTTCAAACCCTGTGGAGAACCCTGAGGCTGTGTTACCAGAAATATTCATATAACTTGGATAGTACATTAACCATTTCAATGCCAGCGGTATTTTGGTGTCACGATGTAGCATTTAAATCTGGGATGACGACATACATTGTACATCATTGATTGCCATTGTTTTTATGTTGTAATGCAAATTCACTTGAAAACAGCGTTTGATATCACTTTTTATGTAAACTTTAGGCATTCACAACACTCTGTCCCAATATACCGTGAATCGGCACTGAAGTGGTTGTGCTCTAGTTCGAATTGTAAACATTAGTTATTTTTCCACGGACAGGTGGCAGCACCGTGTATACCAAAACATTAATGTTATCTATTTTTATACCTATCTTGATAAATATTCTTGTAATTGAAATATATTTATGATTTTACGCTCAACAACAAACAAAAAGTTGTGATAGGCAAGATTTAATTCGATTTTATCTGATTTGTTAGTACCAGAAGTTGACAATAGGTGGCATACTGTAATGTTTACAATTCGAACTAGAGCAACTTTAAGTACATGAGCACACTTCCGGAACTGTCTTAGGCTGGGTTTACATAGAAGTATATGGTCCACGGACACGCGAACAAAGGTTTCATGAACCCTTTGTTAGGTGATTGTTCCGCATGTCCGTATACCATATACCTCAATGTAAACCCGGCCTTAACACCATGCAAATGATGAAACTCATGAATTTACCTACCGATAAAAACAAGACATTCATTTTTCTCGGACTTGGAGTGATCTTGAAGTCCAGAAATTTTGCTGATTCCATTTTCTGGTCAAAAGATCAATCTCCTTGACCTTGAAGCATAAGAGAATCCATTCGTATGTTACGGGTTACGCCAAACCCTTTTTTTCAGGCTCATCTTACCAGAGCCTAGCCTCTCCTATGAACAGCAGTTAGAAACAATGTATGGAGGGGTGACGCCCTCCTGGGAAGCCAGTCCATTGCAGGTAAGTTGTCCAATCAGAACCTATTTTCTCTCTGAGACAGCTGATGCAATCTTTCACATGGAACAAATCTGTCAGTGCTTTCCTTCTTTTTCAAAGTGCTGAGACTGTGAAGTCCAAGATAAGCTCCAGTTGCTCCAGCAACTTCCTTTTGGTCCGCACTTTCATGACTGAATTATGACAGTCCAAAAAGCACCATTTGATGAGAACGCAGCGCGAGGTCGGGCAGAAGAACAAGAAGATTTTCATCGCTTCTTCTTCACCTGAAAAAAAAATATGCACATGAATGAAACATCCGATCACAAAGTTCACGAGTTTGAGGTTTATACAGGTCATTCTAAACCACCTTGGTCACAGTGAGCCTTGTTTTCAATGGATAATGCATTAGCCTCGTTTTAACCACACCGAGCTTTGGTGTCGCAACCAAACCCGCCCACCGTTGTGTTTCTCGCTTCGAGCATTTAGAGAGGCAGTGCAAAGAATATGGGCGAGATGGATACTCACTGACCTATCCCAAGAATGTTTTGTATCATAAGCTACATATCCCGCGGAAGTGCTCTGCTATCTCATTTCGGCTCCTGCAGCTTGTTAGGCCTAGCGCTGCACACTGATGTACACGATGTAGGCACAATGTACATATTGTTACACAGTGCATGATTCACTGACGTCGCGTCATCGACGTAGCGTCATCCGCGAGCCGGATGCCAGGTCGGATTGACTCTGAACATAGGCTACTCAAAATAGGCCTATTTGCAATCAAATCGCACTGAACTGAATATGAATGTTTAGTGCCAGAAAGGTTTATGGAAAGGTGGTTTAGAATAGAAATTGATACCTCACTGTCGTTATTGCTCGGGTGGAGCTGTCATTCCGACCTAAACCCTCGGCGCTCCACCCTCGCGGGTTTGGTGAGACGACCAATACCTCCAGTTCGGTATCAATTCCTTAAGTCATCAATGCAATTCATACTTGTGCGCGGATCCTTTCGGCCAACAAATCTGTAAAATCGACCGTGAAATTCTGAAATTTGGAGCAAATCATTGAAATTCATCGCAGATTTCAATGTTTCTAGCACAGTGCGCCCCTCTTTTCCGAAATTGTGGATCGGCCCCTGATACTTACTGGTGGTTGCTGCCCAAATAGACTGAAATCTTGCAAGCTACCAGATGCTTTTTTATTCCTGCAAAGAGACAAATGGAAAAATCATTTGAAGTCATTTTCATACAAGCAAAATGTAAATATTCAGTATGGTGAAAAAGCCAATTAAAAACAGCTAATATCATTATCAAACAATTTAAATGTTGATGTTGTTGAGTCAGAAAAGTGCAATGATGCTAATTCCAGTAAATGACACCTACTTTTCATCCTGGGCAGTGACATCTGATACTCTTCTTTTGTTTCTGTGGTGAGGGAAGGATGGCATAAGTTCAGGATCACAAGCTGAAAAGAGGAAAGACCAAATATAGGTGATACTGCCATTTCAAAAAATTCCCGGAAATTAATTATGACCCCAGAAGTCATATCTGCCGTTCAATCCACTATCACTAGCTGATTTTGGGTTTTTGAAGTAGATGTCCGCAAAATTCCCAGAAGAGAGAAAATTATGTGGAGTAAAAGCTAAACTTTGCTAATTGTAAGCATAATTAGCATCTTTTAAAAAAATCTGCTGTTATACCAACATGTGCTGGGTATGGCTGCGTCTTTTCCAACAGACAGAGTTTGCTTCGATGCGACATAGCATATTGACGTAAAATTCATTTTTTCTGGGCAATCCGAAAATAGGATCCAGTTATTTAGGGTGAAAGGTCACTTAGATGCTTCATACCGTACCGTACCAAAGATGTTTTTGTAATCATTATTATCAATGAATTATCAGTTTAATTTGGCACCACGCAATGGCTATAGATCGACCTTAACTGGTCTGAAGGGGTCATGGGACGCACTGGATGAACTGCTCCTCGAGTTCCCCAAAACGTTTCTGGAGAGCGCCTTTGATATTATGGTAAGAATGGACTTACGCAATGGTTGTTCCTTAAAGTAAGAGCTTTCACAACAGTCTGCAGCTGTTGCCCTGAAAAAATAGGTCTATCAGTAACATCTGAATGAGGTTTGCAGCTAGTACATGAACAATCACTGATATTTCTATCTAAATCCAGGTGTAAATGAGTTTTCTGCATTTTCAGTGTATCTAATGCTGATGTCAGGTCGCACCTACGATTGCCTGCGCTGCGACGGAACAGACGGCATCAAGTGAAGAAATCATGGTCAGGTTGCAGAAGTGAAAATGTGTGCGCTCATTGTGGAACAGGCGGCATCTGCACGCAGGGAATCGTAACTCGAGTCGGGTCGCTTACGTATGGATTACGTCCATCGGGATGGCAAAGAAGTTGAACATTCTTCAACACTTGGGATGCATGATCTTTTGGATCGGCGAATGATGCCGATCGTTGCAGGTGAGACGCAATTGCAGTCACGTCACACCATATCGGTGACTGATTTGTTCCACACGGTCGTGGCTGAGGTGCAAAATGATCCCGAAAAGTGAGTTGCAGCCTGTTCTGTGCCATCGCAAGGTCGACCTGACATGAGCATAACAGAACCCTTCAGTGCACATAACAACAGGCTACAGGAGCATCCATTAAATACGTACGCACTAAAACACCAATTTTTAGACCTCCCCCCTGTTCGGGTGTACGCCAAGGGACTACTTTATTACTCGATGAATCACCTATATTTTACAATTCCTTAAGTGTATGTGCCATCTAACTCCTGAAATAAGATATGGCACACAAGCGGGAATCTGGCGCGGGAAACGGCTAACCTCGCAGCGGGGTGACATCTGAAACCAAGTCAAGTATATTTCATGTAAGTTTCGCCCTCATGTGCAATTACATTGTACCAATATGATTCCCTTTATTTTCATGGTATCTAACGCAGTTTTTAATTTCTTCAGAGTGGTTCTTGGGTTGTGTACGTATGCAAGACTATACCNTACACTTTTTCATAGACTCCTTCCCCACTCAGTGCGTACGTACTTAATGGATGCTCCCTACCGACAAGTTCAGTTATTTCATTCCCACTTCCATCACAAATCAGATTGGTAGGTATCACCATGATCACTTTGAAGTGAACAACAAGTACCGGTAGTCCTCACCTTTTATTTGGGTCGTACATGAACAAGTAATTCAAAAGCCTTATACCAGCTTCCGATAGCCATGGGAATGTATGACGCAAATTGTTGTACCTGAAAAATGATAAAGATTCTTACGATTCGTCGTGAAGACTTCGTTTCTCGAAGACATTTCTTTTCTCCAAAAGCCGATTTGTATGATGATATCCGAAAAATATCATTCATTTAGAGTGTACCGGTAACGTTATGCCCTAAAGCTTTATGTTCTATTTTTGAATAATGATATTGACACCAACTTTGTACAATAGGGTCATTGCCATTTAGTTCGTAAAGAGTTGACCAATTATCCTGTTGTACATGTACATGCAGAGAACTCCACGACAGTGACTTCGACAACGTTGCGTCAGAGTCAACCATTGCTGAATCATGGATTGTGTCACGTCAGCTGGTTTCAGATCGAGGTTGTGGTTCCGATTTCGGTGGAAGTGCGTAGATCTGCTAATTTGAGAATCGTCTGTAGCCTTAAACACCCACTGTCGACTGATAGGATATGAACAATATGAGAAAGTACTTACGGTTGCTTTTTAAGTGAGAAGTGTTCCAGGGCAGGCAGACTGTTAAAACCCTATAAACATAGCAACAAGTTAGCACAGATGATCAAAGGCCAAATGAAAGAAATTTAATAAAATTAATTTGTCATCCCTGCCGAACTGTCAAAACTGGCATTGACCCAATATTTTTTTTTATTTCCTTGGCCCAAGGAAGTGGGTGTTACTGGTGTGGGAGGCACTGCGGCATAGCTTGAGACATGTCGGTCAATGCCTTAATTTTGAGTCCAGTGAAATTCTCCAGTTTGTAAACATTGCAGCAGACGCAGATTTACCAAGATGCACCTGGACAGAAGGCAATAGAGGCCTTGCAAATGAGGTCACAAGCTGCCATGCTGGGGGGCACATGCTGCAGAGGCGCAGCGAAATGAGCCATGACGTTATGTCAAACAATGATGTGGCGCACTTCACACAAGTCACGTCACGGTCGGCTCACACCTCTGCGCCCTGTGCCCTCCAGCATGGCCGCCAGGATGACGTCATTGCAAGGCCTCTATACGGTACTTACAGGCCATATAGACTCATTCGGTGTTCCAAACATTTCAATGATGAGTTCTATCTGATGAATCTCAGACCGCCCAGGAAGAAGAGGATGGTGCGCCAACAGCTCGCCAAGTATACAACCAGCTGCCCTGCAAGCAACAAGACATATACATCAAGGCTAGTTTTACCTAGGCCCCTAAATGAGAGGGTGAAAATACTTCTTACATGAATCCAGTGCAAGAAAATTAAAGGCTCATATGTGACCCGTTCTGGCAAAACCAAACGCACGTCGCTCTTACCTTGGCAGGTTGAGACCAAACGTTTGTCAGTTTCAATACAGAGAACAACAAATCAGTTTTTTGCTGGTTGCCCACGGACAACCTGAATTCTAGAAGTTGGTTGTCTGCATTCTAGAAGTTGACTGTCCATAGGCCTAGATGTTAGAATACATCAATGTTTCATGATAAGGTGGGCTCTCAGGGCAGCTGTCCACGGACAACTTATTGGAGGAAATGACTTGTTCATTGGGGGAAAATTGGTTGTCCCAGGCGCCCGGACAACCAATTTGTCGTTTACTGCAATATTGTCTGCCTATTATGAAATCCGAAAGAATTTACAATGTACATGTATTTCTTCCATTCTCTCCTGGTGTCATCTTAGTTCGTTGAGGCTCACACCTTCTGAGCGACATGCGACTGTTTTCACCAGAGCACGTAACATATACCTTGTTGAATGTACATTAGATTTTTTCGAGATTGTGATCCATCTTTCAGGGAGCTTGGATGAAATACAGCACATTCCCTGGCCAGAGGGAAACGTGGGTCATTCACAGAAACGACAGGCGACTACATCCTTCACGATCACAGGAGGCCAAAATGTACCATGTTGAGAGAGGGAATCGGTGGAACTGAACTCATGTACTAAGTAAGGCTCTAGGAAAATTCGTCCCCAGAAAATTCGTCCCCAGAAAAATTTTCCCTGGGGACGAATTTTCCGGGGACGAATTTTCCGGGGACGAATTTTCCCTGGGGACGAATTTTCCTTGGGGACGAATTTTCCGGGGACGAATTTTCCTGTAACCACTAAGTAAGTGATGGGAATCTAAACCTGATACACACCACATGTCAATAGCAGTCATCTGATTCTTATCCATCAGCAGAAGCTCAGGTGCTCGGTACCTGTAGAAAGAAGAAAACCGAAATTGCTTTGTCACTACTACTTGGCACCTATCAACACACAGAAGTGGAAATGTCACGTTTTGTCATACAATTCAAAACAAAGACAAGAGACATTTAAGCTTACCAAAGTGTAACTACTTTTGGCGTCATTGGTTTCATAGGTACACCAAATGTTCTCGCAAGACCAAAGTCAGCTGGAATCAAAAGAAAAAACAATAATGTAATGGAGAAACATCCTTAGCATGAAGTGTCAATTACAATTTGAAACGACATTTTGGTGTGTGTTTTTTCAGTTAGAGGGAGATTTGACTCTCAGAGTGAAGAGCATTCAAATTCACACAAATTCCATTCAACGAAGTTGCTAACAGAAACACAACACTCACCAATTTTCACACAGCCTTTATCTGTCATCAGTAAGTTTGAAACTTTGAGATCTCTGAAAAAAACATGGATAACGTCGAACGCATTCTCACAGGGCTGAAACATTATAATATAAAGTGTAGTGCTGACCACTTGAAATCACACGGCAGTGCCTGTCGAATGTCTTTTAGAGAAACAACATAACACACCGGTAACAAAGAACATGTTGATCATATCTGGGTATCTTGAACTCACCTATGAATAATATACTTTGAATGCAGATATTTCAGGCCCTTAAAAACTTGCAGCATGATGCATTTGACCTGTGCAAATAGACGGCAAGGACATTTCAATCAACCGCAATCACTACATTTTTGGTACAAAACAAGTGACATGATACTGGGGCATCGGTGTAAGGAAATCAACTGAGCACTGGAGATTCTGCATCACAAATACTGCAGGATCGGTATTTTTAGCATCCATTTAAGTTAGCGATAGGCCAGACTCAGAGACTACGTGTCTATTTAACTTTGCACTTGGGTGATCAATGCAACTGCAGTGCTACCTAGGCCTACAAAAGACTAGCTTTGATCTTCCCAGTTACTAAGTGCCCTGGTAATAATTTCCTGTTTGCCCCACAGAGCTTGGTTGATTTATTTTGGCCCTAGTCAAGTTTTCCCAGCAAGTGGCTGGTTTACATTTCATGAACGAGGACGTCTTATGACATGTTAGATAAAGTTAGCGTCCTTTCTATTACGCGAACGAGAGGCCAGACACGAAAGTCACAAAAATAAAATGGCACGCGAACAATTCGGGTCGTACAGTAATACAGCAGGAATCCGGCCCCCATACATGTACGTGCCATACCCATGCAACTTCTTTCTGGGCTTGACTTTACCTGTGCCTCCGAGAACGGTGACTGCATGTTGTCCAGTAAGCTAGCCAGGTCCTGTTCACAATACTTCATCACCAGGAATATGCTGAAGGGTAGAACAGGAAATAATTCATTACCGGTAAACTGAGAAAGTAATGGTCAAAATATTTTAACCATTGATTTTAACATAGTGCTGGCGAATGATGCCTTATGCGAGGGTCCGTGGGTTCGAATCTGGTAGAAGGACGCAATGACTTTCACCTTGGAAACCCATTTCTATTTCAAATTATTTATTTGTATCTCCTTTATTTGTATCTCCTTTCACCTTAGAAACCCGATTTCTATTTCATATCCTTTATGTGACCCCTCACATAACATAAAACTGTTTGGGTTCGGAGATTGTTTGGGCTACCCTGCAAGTAGCCCAAAATTTTTAGAAAATAAGAGTGCTTTTACGCCATTTCCTGGCATTTGAGAATATTTTATGACTTTTTAATGACTTTTGCACCATTTCCAAAATTTCATGACTTTTTTAGGCCTTATTTTCAGACTTTCATATTTTATGACTTTTTTATGGGGGAAGAACCCTGAACTGATGAACAGTTACTGATGGACAGTTACAGTTACAGTAACCCTGAACAGTTACTGATGGACACCTCGTTTAACGTAGGCCATTGAACCATCCTTTTTTGAAGATGGGGATTTGGCCTAGTGGTTAAGGCGTGCTGCCCCTTAGTGCTGGTGATTGATGCCTTATGCGAGGGTCCGTGGGTTCGAGTCTGGTAGAAGGACGCGATGACTTTCACCTTGGAAACCTTTCTATTTCACAACCATTGATTTTAGATGCAGTATCCACAAAAGTGCCAAATGCTGCAGAAGATAGAAATTAACAGATATACCTGTCTAAACTTTTCCCAACAGCAATTTCCATCAACTCAACGATGTTCTCGTGTCGAATATTCATGAGAATGTTCATTTCTCTCAGGGCGCTGATTGGAATACCTGAAGAAAAACAATAGAGGGTGACACTGAGCTAGATGCGAATCCATTCGGAACTTCCGAAGGCAACTGCTCGGCAATTTCCGTGACGGCTCGCATTTCCCCTCGGACACAATTCCAAGGCAGCCATCTTGAAGGCGCAACGATTTCAATGCGTTTCTGGTGGTTTGGATGCGGTCGCCTCATCACACCCTGCGCATGAACGAAATAGTTCACAGAAAAACGTTGCGTTATTGATCAATAATTGGCAGATTGGGTGACATATCGGTAAGTTTATATATAATATGCCTCAACTTATTCAGGAAATAAGGTTGGATATCTTAGCAGGCCAAAATTCGGCGAAAATAGTTCCACGGTCGGTCACGTGGGTTTGTTGATAACAACATGGCTGCCTTGGACTTGTGTCCGAGGTGAAATGCGCCGCCCAGTGGATAGATAAGCAGTTCGCCTCAGGTCGTTCCGAATGATGCGAATCTTGGCTCAGATATGAGGGACCACCTGTGAGCCAAAGGGCATGGGCTCTTAAGGAGATGACATGCAAGACTGGCGAAACTCGGAAATGGCTGAACTAATCGGAACGAAAATCACAGGGTGGGTCACTTTTGTTAAGTGATTGAAAACTGTAGCACAACAAGAGCAACGCAAAGCATGTGCAAATCCCACCGAATGAAAATTGCGTTCATTGAAATGTTGTGAGCCAGAAGGGATATTCGAGTCACAAGTCACAGTGTCAATGTTGAAGGTACTATCATGAGCAGAAGGGAACTTTTGTGGTTTTTACAAAGTGCCCCCTATAGGGCTGAAACATCGATTAAATTCCAAAAGCGTGCGATATATTATGTACCCTTGCTAGATGAGCCAACCACAAAAATTTGGTGAAATTCCGTTCAATATTTAAGGTGTAAATGCAGTTTTTGTGTTTTGGCCTTTGGCCCCCTGGTGGTGGAGTGGATAATCGGATTTGGTCGATTCTTTCATGCGACACACCGTTAGCCCATGACACACCCTCCCACCAAATATGAAACCAAAATCTTCAGTCATTCAGAAGTTACAGAGCGGAAAGGAACTTGTGTGGTTTTTACAAAGCACCCCCTGGTGGCAAAGTAGATAATCAGATTTGGCCGATTCTTTCACGCAACACACCGATGGCCCATGATACATCTCCCCACCAAACATGAACTCAAAATCTTCAGTCATTGTAAAGTTATGGGCCCGGACGGACTGACAGCCGGACTGACGGCCGGACTGACTGACTGACGGACACACAGGGGTTTCTCTATATCCCTACCGAACTTACGTTCGGTGGGATAATAATTAATCTTGACTGACCTTGGACCAATAGAATTAAAACTACTGCATATTTTTAAATGCCCAGCGTTCGGTGGGATAATAATTAATCTTGACTGACCTTGGACCAATAGAATTAAAACTACTGCATATTTTTAAATGCCCAGAAATATAAGAAATAATCATAATTTGAAGAGTCTGTAACTTCACACTAACTTCAGGACAGTACCATAGATCAGTCCCACTTAACAAAAGTGAACCACCCTGTGATTTTCGTTCCGACCAGTTCTGCCATTTCCGAGTTTCGCCGATCTTGCATGTCATCACCTTAAAGGAGTTAGACGCCGAAGTTGTAAACAAGCTGGTTTGTTTACAAATATGGTCGGCAAACTAGTTTTATTCCTTCGTGCAGGTGGCAGCACCCGTGATCGTTAGACTGGTTCCCGGTCCGATGCAACTCACTCACAATATTCACGTCAGTACATATCACCGACAATAGGTGGCAGCACCGCAGGCGTCCGTGGATAGAGAACCAGTGAGTGCGTGTGTTTACAACTTCGGCGTCTAACTCCTTTAAACAGCCCATGCCCTTCACCCAACATTGCTTTAACAGCTTTTGATAAGTGGTTGGTCAGGCCAGGGCTGGGTTGCACAAAACTCATGTTAGCGCTAACTTGGTGTTAGCGCTAACTTTATGTTAAATGACGGAAAAAGACAAGGGATTTTTATGTCATCTACCGGTAACATAAAGTTAGCGCTAACACCAAGTTAGCGCTATCGTGAGTTTTGTGCAACCGGCCCCTGATATACAGCAGTTTGCTAACAGTATTGGGGAAATCCTAGAATAGAACATGGTGGACCATACCATCCTTTTCCTTTTCCATCCTCATCTTTTTGAGGGCAACAATTTCATCTGATTTTGTATCTCTTGCACGATCTGTAAAAAGAGCAGATGCATTTAACTTTGCCAGAAAAAACAAATTACATGTACATACATTGTAACAAATGATATTCACACCAGACAAGCAAGATACATTTATTTTATTCATCTAAGACTAGAGTAAGACCAGAGTCCAGGTCTTTAATTTTTAAAAACTTTGACCATTTTCCACAAGGGTGTGAGGTTATTTGTCAAATGGGGTTATCCACGGTGAAGCGGACCACGCGAGAATATGCGTGTGTTTGAACTTATAGTTCACACATGCCACCTATTATTTACGACGTTTCAACAGGGTTTGTACACCTCCTGCCTGCCAAATTTCCATGACATTTCCAGGACTTTCCAGGGCAGGAATGGCAAAATTCCAGGACACTTTGCGGCATGGAAAGCACAAAATTTCAAGATACATGTACTCTCCCAAACTGACTTGCCGCCAAATTGATGCACAGATGTCTTTATTTTGATGATTTTGTTTTCTTTTTTGAAAGGTACTCGATTTTCCATGACAATTCCAGGACATCTTGGTAATTTTGCTGATTTTCAAGGATTTCCAGGCCTGGATTTTGTTAACTCAAAATTCCATGACATTCCAGGTTTTCCAGGATGCGTACGAACCCTGTTTCAAGGTTTGATTGGCCGTGCTTGGTGAACCGCATCTCTCGAACAATGAGCCTCTATAGGTGTCACCTCTGCTCCATAAGTCATCATGTGACCAAATGGAGAACCCACTTGCAGTTATGTTTTATTTTCCTCACACTTACAAACAATTCCATAGGTTCCCTCCCCGATGCGGTTCAGTTTCTCAAAATCAGTGACACTCCGACATCTTCCTAGCTGAAACAGTCAAGAAAGGGGAAAAAGTTTAGAATCCATAATCAGTGCCCCAAAAAAGGTCACCGACTGAGGGAACAGGGTTGAATTGAATTGAAAGTTCATGACCATTTTTTGGTCTAAATGTGACCTGGATTTTGCTCTGTGCGACCCAAAAAATATGCGCGACTTGATATTTTGGCCTGTTCGATTCGTCAAAAATCTGCTTCTTTCAGAATATGAACTTTGATCCCTGCGGAAATAAAAGCTGCATTGAAGACTGAACAATAAAATAGGATTTCCATTGTGTTGCAATTGCATGTGTCATATGGTGTATCATCACTTCCGATCGGGCATTCTCAAGTTTAGCGGGGTTGGGAGCCTGCCTAACACCCATCCCCAACCATCCAATACCAGAATATTGAAGATAGGGTCTAGTTCATCTGCGTGCATAACTGCATGCATTGGACAGTGCATCACCTGCGTGCACGGCCACGATTATCGCGCACCTTATCACCTTCTTTGATCTCGATGGGACTACCGCTCCTAAAGGAAAAAATGGCGTTACTGCGTTCTCTAGCAACTGTAGTTGAATTTTCGGCCTTATCAACATCCATAGCAGACTTTTGATAGCGAGAAACAGAGGAGAAATATCAAGTGTCAAATCGACATGTGCGCGCTTTCATGATCACTGAACGCCAGCAGTACCGTTTTCAACCTCGTTCCCAAAACAACATCTCCCATATCCAACAGTGTATTCTGTTGTACATTTTGAATACCAGATCAATGCAGAGACGAGGTTGACAGTGAAGGGCAAAATGGCGTCCTGCTTGCGAAAGGTTGCTGGCCAAGTTGCGGCAGGAATCCTTAGAACAAGGGGTAGGGGCCTAAGTAGCAGACATCATGACAATGACATGATATCTGTTCTGAACTCATTCAAAAGACGCCATATTTTCCTGCAATCGAGTGCTGCAGTGCACAGCTGGTGCAGTCAGTCAGTGCTGCAAAAGTGCCAAAATGCAGGGCAATGCATGCAGTGCAGCATGTGCAGTGCAGTGGAGAGTGTGTGAGAGGAGTGCCTACCATGCCAGCAGCAGCAGTGCAGTGCCAGTGCAGTGCAGTGGTGCTGTGAGCTGTTGACAACACTACTAGTAGGCTAAGGGCCTAATAATTAAGAGAGTAGGCCTAGGCTAGGCCTAAGTAGGCCCTAGACAGTTTTCAGCCAAGACTTCTGCACTTGACCCTTGCCTTGACAAGTTGACACTTTATTCATTCCGACCACAGGTGCCTGGAGGACTGTCACAAAAAGGATTATAAACACACAGGAGGCGTAAAACTCGCCTTGGTTCGCTCGGCATCGCCTTCGGCGATGAACCAAGGCGAGTTTTACGCCTCCTGTGTGTTTATAATCCTTTTTGTGACAGTCCTCCAGGCACCTGTGTTCCAACCGAATCTACCAATGAACAGCCACGAACAAATCAGTAGCCTGTGTCGTGGACTCGGTAATGATATGATGATGATGATGACACCATGCGTTATATTTCAATTCCAGGAATTGCTGTGACACGAGCTGCAGTCACCGTTCCTCCCCTTCTGTTTAAGAGACCAATTACTGATGGCTCAATGAGTGAGTATAATTGAAATGAAATAGGCCGAGTAATAAGAGTTGTGACTTGCGTGTCAAATTGTGAAAAGTGAACACCAATCTGGAGAAACTGACATGACTGCTGCATTAATCAATAGGGATAATATGAATGCTACCCCTGCCCTCTGATCTCTGCTTATGATTTTCAGGAACACAGGTTGGAGTCATAATCTACTCTCAGGAAACCATTTGCCAGAAAAATTCCAGGCTTATCTACACTTAATAATTATTTTTGTCTTCAGCAACTGTGAGGCCACGGAATGAAGAAACACAAACACGGCTCTTAGAGTATGGTAATTATGTAGCCGAATGTCTCCCGAAGTTTGTCCAGAAAGTCCATGTGTTAAATGGTGATGAACTTGAGGTGATGATACATCCAGATGGTATTCTGCCTGTTCTTACCTTCCTGAAGGACCACCATAATGGACAGTTCCTCAGCCTGGCCGATTTATGCGCCGTCGATGTACCAACAAGAGAATATAGGTTTGAAGTACGTTCTTTTCATCGACTCCTGACCAATAAAAATGCTGCATCATTTTAGGACAT
>NMRB01004172.1:8535-24923 GCA_002633025.1 Notospermus geniculatus
CCCCCCCCCCCCCCAGGGATTGTCCACTTCATGTAGTTGCCTCCACTCTTGAGTAACAGTGTTTTGATATCAACATTATGACCACTGCAATAAAACCAAGTTGTGTGCGTGAGACCAGAGATTCGAAGTTACCACACCAATGAACACATTATAGACTCGGAGACACAGCATGATCCCATATTAATTTTTCAGTTTATTATGACAAAATTACTTCGGAATTAAATTACTAGTAAAGCACACCATTAATGTGCAGGCGACCGGCTCGATATGGACTTCCTAATCATCAGAGCAATACGGAGATGGCCACGAAGCTGTCGTCTGCCTGTGGCAGCTTAATATATAAATAAATGAAATAATTGATGAACAAGATCAAAAGCGCTCAGATCGTGAGGCTAATAAGCCTAAATGGCAGGAAATCCTACGCAAGCACCTGGAATAGTGTCATGTAATTTTCTCTACGATTACACAGCGTGACAGGTCCATCTTGCCAGTAGGACTGAGACGCGGCGTGCATGGACTGTGGACTAATTGGTTCTCAGTGAAAAGATGAGGATTAGAGCCAGGAATTAGCGAGGATGAGTCATCAGAGGCTGCGCAGATGCAGTGAGACTTGATTGGAGATAAATGGACATCGTCAAAAGTTTTTGAACTTTTTTTAAAAACTTGTCTTTTGTGACAAATTCATTAGTAATGGTAATGCATTTTTACGGAGACAAAAAAGGAATTAAAAATTATAGTGCAATTTTACATTTCTGTAATATCAGTAAATGAAATGAGAATTGGTAACAGAATCTGCCGTTCATATGAATCTATTATTCAAACATTTGAATCTATTATTCATACATTTGATAAAGGCCTATCTATCAATCAGGCATGGGACCAGGCATGTACCCTATTTTTGTAATCTTGGAAATTGGACGAAGTACAGAAAAAGCCGGTATTGGTCCTTGCTTCTGCTTCCATTACAGGACGTCCGTGTTATGTCCGGTTCTCAATAGCCCGGAATAACTTGGATACGGTAGCATAGCCAAGTATCTGAATCTAACTTGGAACCGGATTAAACCGGTGTTTTCTCCAGTGGAATGGCAATAAGTCCAGGTCTATTTGTAGTATTATGTTTGGCGACAGGTGGCTTAAGATCGCTTGCGACATTGCGCATGCTCATAAGTACCAGAACAAATGCGGTTCACTCCACGTATTGCCATCTGTAGCCGAACCTACTACCGTACTGAAATCCTGTAATGGAAGCGCAAGCAGCAAAATATCCGGTCTTATTTATATGTGGAGAGACACCGGTACTAATATGACCGGCTATAAAAGCTGTAATGGAAGCGCAGCTCATGCTTGCTTGAGAAGTCCCATAGATGAAATCACCCACCTAATCTCCCCAGCCTGTGTG
This sequence comes from Notospermus geniculatus, assembly GCA_002633025.1. Classification (NCBI taxonomy): domain Eukaryota; kingdom Metazoa; phylum Nemertea; class Pilidiophora; order Heteronemertea; family Lineidae; genus Notospermus; species Notospermus geniculatus. Next base: position 9,935 of record NMRB01004172.1, read on the forward strand.
ATGTCAACTTGAGCAATGCAAAAGAACCCTAGACCTAGAACATGCCAAGAACGTGGCACTGTGTAAATACGTGTATGGGACTTTGCCATGTGACGGAAATGCATTATACGTGCGATCTTCAATTTGCCCCACTCAAGTTACCCACTCAGTTTGGACCATGTGGAAGTTATATCCGCACAACTTGGAAGCAATCAAATGCTTTGAGATTATCTATTAGGGTACTTAATGCAGACAAGAATTGGACTTAAGTACATATTGGAATCGATTTAGTGCGGACCAGCAGAGATCCTAAAATCTAAACATTCCAATCGATAATTCTTGCTTGGCCACTCAAGAGTTCTCCCACGGCCTATTTAATTTCAGGAGAGAGTCCATTGCACGCTAAGAAGTTGATGGTGTTCTGGCACATGTGTCCTGTAAAGCCAGGCGTACATCGCACTTGCAACTAGAACTGATCTGATCAGTCGCTGGTGATATTTGTGTCAAAGGTCACAGGGTCAAGGTCAAAGGTCACATCGCCACAGGTATGGTGCACGACAAACCTTTGACTGCTCACATACCTTCCCTGAAAATATAGTCGTAAAATCTGGCTTTGTTACAAAGTTATAGGCCAGAAGGGATTATTTGCATCAAAGGTCACAGGATCAAGGTCAAAGGTCACATTGCGACAGGTGCGGTGCGCGACACACCTTCGACAGCTCACACACCTTCCCTGAAAATCAAAATACTGACCCAAAATCTGCCTTCATTGCAAAGTTATAGGCAGGAAGGGATTAGTTGCGGCAAAGGTCACAGGCTCAAGGTCAAGGGTCACATTGCGACAGGTGCGGTGCGCAACAAACCTTTGGCCACTCACACACCCTCCATAAATTTGGCCCATACATTTGTCCCTCAAAACTGACTCAACTTTAAAAGCCCATGCATTCATGATCAGAAATATGAATTTTTCTGTAAAAGTCCAATGCATGCAGATCAAGATTTTCACAAAATATCAAATCAAAAAATATTAAAATATCAAATCACATGGAACAACTTCTACCTGGTAAACATGGTCGAATCGTTTGTAAATGAATGTCACAAGAAATATTGTTTTAGAGGAGACAATACGTCTTTTTCTACCTAAGATTAGTCAGATCAAAGGTTTGTAATCCAATAGTCTTGTGGACAGCCAGAAATACGGGATATCGCCAGTTAAGTCAATATCAAGATACATTCATTAGGACCAACATCATTTGCATTATTTCGGTAACCAGGGCAACCATTGTCATAAAAGTTTTTCAATTTCCTGTTGGCCCAAAGCCAATGTGATTAGATTTTATAGAGTTTGCAGGAATACAATAGAAATTCATAAGCCATGTCTTCATGAATTTTGGGCGGGTGCTGCCAGGATGAAGATAACTGGCACTACAGGGGTTTCAGAGCGCGAAACTATCTCTGATAGGCTGTGTTCATGATGGCTTCATAGATAACGACTCGGCATTATACCGCCGACAATTTGATAAATAATGGCTTAATTCACCACGCAAATGCTCAGCCTGGCCGCTCATTAAAATGCAGCACGCGTCACATCTGAATATGTAGCGGGGAGAATTATGGGAAAAATAAACAGACTGCGTGTAAGAGGAATGAAGATAAGTACGCTGATTAATAATAGATACGCCCATTATACCTTTCACGCATGTCCATTGTGACATTAATACTTAAAGGCTTGTCTACACCATCAACATTTTCAAAACATTTCTGCGACATTAAAAACATTTTGAAAACTGTTTTAGAAATGTTGCGGCTTGTTTCGGGTTGGTCTACACTCAGCAACATTCTCAAAACATGTTTTCAAATTGTTTTACAGAAGTTAAGGCCTGTCTAGACCATCAACATTTCCAAAACATTCTAAAAACATTGAGTTGCAACAAATCTGCAACAGCCTTGTTTTGGGATTGTTGCACAGTGGGGACAGTGTTTTCAAAATGTTTTAGAAATGTTGCAGAAGAATGCACATGACATTTCTTCTGCAACATTTCTAAAACATTTTCAAAACATGTGTTGAATTGTTGCAAGTCTGTTCTCACTGTACAACAATCTCAAAACAGGGTTTTGCAGATTTTTTGCTACTAAATGTTTTTAGAGTGTTTTGGAAATGTTTAGCTGAACTTACTAACCTCAAATCCAGTAGTGGAAGTGCAAGCCGTGAAATACATGTATCAGTTATTTATATGCGATGGAAGCGCAGCTTTTATGGTCATGAGATCGACATACACTGCAAAGATGTTGATGAGTTCAAGTTAAGTTGGAAGTAATTGCAATTAAGGCACACTGAGGAGGACAGATGGTTGATGTGGTCATGGGCCCAGGAATTCTCGACAAGCAATAAAGGTAGCTGATTTGACTGGTTTAAGTAGAAAATTAACAAATATTGGCAAAAGAGTGGCAACTTCCTGAATAAATAGCAATTGTATAATATCAGTTGTCTATACATTAACACATAAAGCCCCTTCTGTCACGTGTGTTCAGGTCGTAATTATTGGTTTTTCTGCCACTTTTTAAGTATCATTGCCAAAATGTTGATGAATAACCTGAATAATTGCTGGTTTAATTAGCATTTGAAGAGCAAGATGACATCACTATGGTGGAACGGACATCTTTGACACTTTTATCTCTCTATGCTAAGAAACCTGTTTGAGCCGTGCCATTTCCGCAGGTTGTGGGCACTCTGTGAGTGACTGCTCATATCCTCAGAAGCTTTACTAATCCATGTCTCGCTAGTATGAAAGAGCAAAAACGTGACCCTCCACAGCAAAACCAGTCGCATGTTAAAATATTGAATTGAGAACCGAGCGCCAAATTCGGCAATATTGGTTCTATAGACAATATTGGGCGATTTTAATGTAATGCAGGAGGAAACTGAAGTGCCCGGAGAAAACCTGCGCTGTCAAAGAGAGTCACCCTCTCTATCACATGAGACACGGACCAGACCGGGAATCGAACCCGTGACCTCAGCGGTGACAGGTGCCGATGTTTCCATTGCGCCACTCTGACAGTCGAATGTTGCTCAGAAGGTGAGCCGCAAGGAAATAAAGATGACACAAAGAAGAGAATAGAAGAAATCTACACTAGATTATTTCAGAATTCCAGTGTTCTCCACAGGTTTTGGTCTAAGAGGGGCGGCAGTGGGCATGGTGCCGAAGGTGCCGCGTGAGGCACCTTCTGGCGGGGGGTCTGGGGGCCCTCCCTCAGCGAACTTTGGATTTTAGATGCTCTGAGATGCGTTTTCTGAGCATCTGAGATGCATAATTGAGCAATCTAAATCATAAATATTAGGGCGGACGAACTTTTAAGAGGGGCGGGCCGTTTTTAAGAGGGGCGGATTTTGCTGTCGGTATTTTTTGGAGGGGCGGCCGCCAATTTTTTAACTGGTGTGGAGAACACTGGATTTCATAACAGACAGACAATTTATTGAAACTGACAAGTCGGTCTCAACCTGCCGAGCTAAGAGCGATATGCAACTGGTTTCGCTGTGGAGGGTAACAAATACTTTTGAGGTTCGAGAGTACGAAGGTCGAATTATCTGACGGTTTGACCAAAGATTTCAAAAGTCCAACGAAATTGCCAGAGGGTCATTGTGCTTATCACCCCATCATTAAGGAATGATAGGACATTGCCTCTTGGCCATGTTGGCAGCCATCTGATCACACCCAAATTTGTCTCTGCATCTTTACCAATTTAGAAGCATCTACAATGTAGGTCAAAATGTGACCTCGAAAAATAGGCCAAATTAAAGCTACACCTACATGTCATGACCAATAACCTTCGGACTAATGAACCTTGAACCAATAAATCTTCAGACAATGAGTAAATTTGGACTATATTGTAATCGTGCTGCAGAGGATTATCGCAATTCAGTGATCAAGTTCCTCCAGGAGTAATGCAATACCAGCTCTTATCGCTGACCTAATGTGAGGATATCCACTCTCGAAGGGCATGCAATTTTTATATGAGTGTGTTGTGATTAGTCAAAAAAAAATTGTCTGTTTCTTGTCCAGCAACTCAGCGAAAATTGATGCGGGCATGCGATTTTTTAAAAAAATTTCAAATAAATTTTCCGTTTTCTTCATGGATGGGGGAAATACCACCAGCAAACTATCTCTCTACATGTTTAAAGCACAGATTTCATGAAAAATAAAGATGATTTCAAGTGATGAAGCATTTCTGTGCATTGTATAGAAGGCGCTGCGTAAGCAAAGTGGGAAAATTTGAAATTGGTGAAAAAAAATTTCGATGCGGAGGGTCTGGGAATGACGCGGGCGTGGACAAGAAACAAATACTTTATTTCTTTTGGCCTTACATTGAAAATAGAATAAACAGGCAACAAAATAAAAAGATGCATCATTTATTCGTCAGACTTCATAATTAACACCTTTGATAACAACTCAAGTTCATCAAATGCAAAAATGAACGTTTTATGAATAAGGTTAATCACTTTAATTTAAATTCTGGATACTCCATCCCATCAAGATTAAGGCAGCAGGTGCAATATTTCCCATTTACCGGGGAAGGCGAAGCCATACAGAGTTGATAAAAGTCTGCTATTTTCTTCACAAGTGCGCCTGCCAACTCAAAGTGTCGCCCCTCAAAATCCCATTATTTTTCTTCAGGTTGAAACAGTTCCTTTCATTGATGAGGAATCTTTATCAGCAGGGGAAATGCCACCTTCCAAAGCGAGCATTATCGCAAGAGTTTCAGGTTTCCCTGCACTCCGCATCTACCAACATCCATCCCACCTCAACAAGGCTAAATTCTCCTGTGCTCTGACGTCGAGAAGCACACAAAATGTACAGACGACCCAAACGAGCACCAGGAAATGAGCTAAAATCAGTATGGCGACATCACCTACGATTTTTGGAAGTAATCAGTCGTTTCATGTTTCCCAAGAGTAGCTGGGCCTCCGCCCTCGGGCCCAACCATCTGTCTCTGTCGGTCTCGACTGAATAAAATCGTGGACAGTGTACACTTGCCTGGAGGAGGGGAAAGAGTTCATGCTGCGTAAATACTGGCATTTACTTCTTATTCTGATAACATGGCAGACAGGTTCACTTTAACCCTTTGAAGCTTCGTGTTTCATGTACAGAGTTATCCTTTGGCTATAGCCGTTTTTACACTACGCAGATATTGGCCCGGATGAACCGTGCCGTGCTCGACCCGGGCCAGGCCCGCCTCAGAAAGAGCATTATACCTCATTTGCACTGCACCATGAAAACCGGGCCAGATCTGAATCGCCGGCTCTCCTTTCTGTGGAGGTATGAAATCTCCGTCATTTTCAATATGGCTGCGCCCATGATCATTCGCGGCAATGACGTATTGAGTTCAAGGCCGATAAATGAGCATGCGCATTCCCTAAAGGCGAGTCATTCAAGTGGGCCGAGCCCAGTAGCATGTTTACACTGTGCAGTTTTCCAGCGGAACCGTGCTCGACCCGGGTTGAACCCACCTCTTGTTGGGGGGTTCGGCCCGGATGAAAGTAGCACCGTGCCGAGCCCAGTTGTGCCGTGCCAACCCATTTACACTATCACCTTTTTTGCCGCGCCGTGCTCGACCCGGGTCGAGCACGGTTGAAAACACGTAGTGTAAAAGGGGCCTAAGATCCAGTACTGGATGCAGGTCTACCAATTTAGCATGGTTCTCCAGGAAAAGCCATGCATGTTCCAGTGGAAAGCTTTAGACTAATGTGGATGTCAGGTTGACCTTGCGATATGGCACACACCAGGCGCAGGCTGACTTTTCTGGATCACTTTGCATCTGAGGCACGACAGCGTGGAACAAATCAGTCACCGATTTGGTGTGACATGACTGCAGTTGCGTCTCAGTTACAACGATCGGGATCAGCCGCCGATCCAAAAGGTCACAAATCGCAAGAGTTGAACCTAACTTCTGTGTCATCCCGACGGGCATAATCCATTTGCAGGTGACCTGAACATGGTTACGATTCCCTGAGCGCTGATGCTGCTTGTTCCACGACGATCATACACATTTTCGTTTTTGTGACCTGACCGTGATTGCGACACCTGATGCCGATTGTTCCATCGTAGCGCAGGCAATTGCAGTGTGACCTTACATCTGCATTAGGCAGCATCAGGTTGCTGGGGTTTGGGATGTGGTGGCTCTCTAACCATGCTGGACAATTGCTTGATAAGGCTGCTGTTTCCATGACGTGGGTGCGGCTGCGGAGTGGGTGGATGCGCATTTTTTCGAATCGGTCATGTAGCGATTTTTCCAGCGTCCGCTTGCTGCCCACCCGGTATTGCGTCATCATTTCCTGGGAATTCCCCTGAATTTCTACTGACCGAAGACCAACTCCCACATCTGTGCCCATTTTGTGGAAACACAATGCCCACACCCACACCCGCACCTCACCGCACCCACGTCCACACATGCCTCGTGGAAAAGCAGCCTAAAGTATCTTCCTTAGCCCAGCTGGCACACTTTCCTGTTTTGCTCCCCTTATACCATCATCGATCCCCTCATCAGTAATATTCTCCATAGAAATGGGAGGGTTGTGACATCACCTGGCATTGAGGAGACATTTAATCAAATTCGAAGGAAATTTATACTTAATTTTGTTCATTGATTTACATTCTCATTGCCACACGAATGAGAATTGAAATTTGCTAGTTAGAAAGGTCAATTTAGACATGGCAATCACCGATATTACATGAGGTTTGAATACGTATAAGAAACGACCTACCTCTCCAGTGACAATATATTCTGCACCAAACAGTTCATTTTCTCATCAAATTGTCGCAGACACTTTGATTAATGAGACAGAATAATTGCAATTTTCTACCTCAAGTTTGATCTGTCCAACAAGTTTGATATTGGCAATACATGCTTGGAACAAGGACCCTTCATTTCATACCATGATGTACTTCTGTCAGATCTTGAGAAGTTTGGCCATCCTCTCGACAAACAGTTTGAAATGACCTTGGCTAGCATTGGAACTTCAGAGGAAAATTCAAGGTACTGTTACACTGAGCTATAGTTCTCAGACTGTCCTGGCCCGTCCTAAAAAAATCGTAAAACGGGCTAGAACATGTAGTTGGCCAAATAATGCCTCGAAGTGCTGGAGCACCCATCCTGTCCGAGCCCATCCATGAAGTTCGTAAGAAGACTATAAAAAGTTGCCACTACCTCCACTCCGTTTGCACACAGTTTGAGCCCATTCGGCAACATTTTTTTAGCTCGCAGTGTGATGATGATAAACAGGAAGTCAATTTCCAGAATCTTAGCAAATTTTCGACCCAACCGGGGTCTTCTTCAGGCTGGCACTTTCAAGTCGAGCTACCAGAAGTGTAATCAAAAGCAGGCCTGTTGCACGACTTGAAAGTGCCAGCCTGAAGAAGACCCCGGTTGGGGTCGAAAATTTGCTAAGATTCTAGAAATTGACTTCCTGTTTATCATAATTTTGTGTGTCAATTTTTGTGCTTTCTCTTTCTTTGGAGCTCAGTGTGATGGGGGCATAACAACTCTGATCAAAACTTTCACCGAATATTCAGTGCAACAGGCCTGTGTTTAGAGGCAGTCAAAAACATCTTTATTACTTGGAAACATTTTGGCATTTTCAATGGGCATTCAGAAAGTGACCGTGTTGATACAGAGCATGAATTATTGAATAGCAAACTGATCATTCATGACCTAAAAAGACCCCCAGCAGCAGTCCGATCGTGCTAAGGACAACTGATGACAGGTGAACGCATAATCTATCATTTGTCGCATAGATCTTCATGAATGGGACACACATTGATGAACTTTTAATCACCTGCTTCTGTTGATTTTTGTATTTTCATAAGAAACAGTCATTAAAATTTATAAGTCCAATACAATTACAGCTGCTCGATGGAAAACACAGCTGAATAACTGGTGCAATGTCAGCAAATTTTCAGCGTGTCATTTAATCTTATTATCATTTCCAGCTTTTTCGTTCAGTGACCAATTAGAATCATGGGGTCATCAACATGTTTCTTGGTGTTCCACAGTGTTCCATTCTAAGACAATTTCATTAAATCAGATTGATAAGTACGGTAGTGTGGAGCTGTTATAGAGCTTTCCACTCTAGCACAGTCTAAAAGCACTTCACTGCACCTTGACTCTTCTGCACCTTTCTGGGTGGAAATTAGCAGCCCAATCAACACGTCACAATTATCTTTCAGACTACTTGTGAGTTCATTCAAAGTGGCAACCTGCCTGGGAATTGAACCCACTGGCTTTCAGTCACCAGTCCACCACACTACGTTGCACAACCTTTATCTGCATACCTTCCGCGTACGTCATGCGGAAGGTGCGCTTCAGTTCATTGCGTATGGTACGGGTGCATCACGCGTCCGCGCCCCACGGGCGAATGACGTTACGTCTTCACTGTGTGCCTTCCACGGCGACGCACGATGTCCGCGGAAGATACGAGTACGGTATCAGTGTTCTGGCCAGAAATTTTTCCAAACAGGGTGGGATGACTGCATTTTCCTATAATTTTAATGCCCTGGGCCCGGTTGCACGAAACTCACGGCAGCGCTATCTTGGTGTTAGCGCTAACTTGATGTTAAATGACGTAAAAGAACAATGGATTTTTACGTCATCTAACATGAAGATAGCGCTAACACCAAGATAGCGCGGTCGTGAGTTTCGTGCAACCGGGCCCTGGATTTTCAAACAGGGTGGGAGTGAAATTCAAACAGGGTGGTGTAATAGAAAATGCATTGCAAGTTACATTTTTAAACAGGGTGGTAAAAATTTGAACAGGGTGGTAAAAAGACCTCTGAATTTTGAACAGGGTGGTACTGCCCTGTGAAACTGGCCTGGATAGAACACTGGGTATGCGCATGACGCTGCATGGTACCCGGATGGTGCGTGGTGCAGAAGGGAGGTCAATTGTGTAACGTACTGTAATTAATCCCGTAACACTATCATATCCCAACGGACTGATTGACACAAACCCTGTGCAACCTGAAGATCTGGTATCTGCTATTTCACTCCAGAATTCAAAAACCTTATTTAACAATGAGAAAATCAATACAAGTATCAAATGTGAATGCCGAACGAAACTGGTATCGGTTTTCAATGACCTTGGATAGCGGCTGTCAATGACACTTGGTCAATAGGCCCGAGGTTGCTAGGCTCATATCATCAGGGTTTGCAGGTGGGCATTGGATTAAAAAGTTATACAAACTGGTACTGATATCAGACAGCTGTGGGTGTGGCTCCAGCATTACTGAAGGACTGATGAAATGGCCAGGGCCATTGGACTGGGTTGTGTTGTGGAACTGTGCTGATATGAGCCTAATACATGTACATGTAGTTAGCTACTAAAACTGCTGAAGCAAATTTAAAAGGTATCCTGGTGTTATTTTTCTCCTAAAAGATTCTCTATCCAGTCATACTAGTTAGGAGCTATCAGTATGTTGACCAATAGGTGACACTATGGCCTAATCTAATGCATAATATAGCGGACCCATTCATTCTTGACTGAGCACCAAGTCAAGAGAAGTTTCTTTTGTATTGGTCCGCTAGAACTCTGCTGCCATCTTTTGGCAATTCACGCGGCTGACTGCTCCTATTTGAGAGAGTGGTAGAAGTATGCTGGCTCATTTATTTGGCCACACTCTATTATAGTTGATATGTTGGTTTTATATAATTTAAAAAAAATTCATTTCTTGTTATAAAATACATCTGAGGTCAAGAAAATGTTGCGTACATGTACAACTGGAACTATTTGATCCATCACCGTTATAATCAGTGTCTTCTTTCCCTACTGCATGTCACAACTCCCAATTGCTAATGAGTTGAACAAGGCATCATGTTAAGTTTGTAATTTCAATGCAAGCGACCTTGAATGGTACATGACATTGTACTCGCCCTCTAAGTGGCAAGCTACGCCAGGTGCCATCAGAAACCATCCTGAGACTATCAGGGGTTCTTAGTGCTCGCTCCCTTCGTCACCGCACACAAATCCAGCAAATATCCTCAGGGGTTTGTGTGCGGTGACGAAGGGAGCGAGCATAAGAACCCCTGATGTTCTCAGGATGTCAGAAACAGAGAATGTACTGAAATGTTAGAACACAGGCAGATGACACCCAAATTATTATACCGGTAATGACATCATCAATCAATATGATATGAGGTGTGAATCAATTTCTGGGAAACGTTTAACATATTTTTCAATGCTGATTCAGAGAGACGGATTTGTTACTTGAGACATTTTGACTGTCAAAACTATCCTGGGTGAAACATGTCAAAAGAATGTGAGAAAATCTAATATTTTGCACTCTTGCCTGATAATGAAGTAGGCCTATCTAAAGGCGCTGCTCCACGTGACAGTTTTCTATCGAAAGTTTGCTGTCAGATAGTCAATTATTGCTGTCAGACAGCAATAATTGCTGTCATACAGTCACTATAGCTGAACAATTTCCACGGGAGTCTTTGGAGAGTTACTATCTGACAGCAAACTTTCGACAGAAAACTGTCACGTTACTGTCTGAGAGAAAATCTCTGGTGGATAAGGAAATGACAGTTACTTCCGAGAGTGCAGAAAAACTTTCAGAAGTTTGTCTCAGAAGTTGCTGCTGTCAAGTGGAAGGATTATTGAAAGATTATGTCATATAGCAATAAATGACTCCCCGGCAGACTTTTTAATTTGAAGTGGATAGATGTTTGACATTTCTGTCGAGAGTTGGCTGACAGAAAGTGTCAACATAATCTGTCTAGCGGAGTAGGGCCTTGAGAGTTCAACTACGGTAGTCTGCCTGCCACTTAACGATGGTGCAAAAATGAACTTATACTTACATAAGGTTGTCCGAGGTGATCGCCCCTGGAATGATAAGAAATTACCCAAACTTATAGTTCACATACAATAGTATTTTCATCAACTGGGAAATCTCCAGCTTTCATCTTTCTCAAATATCAAAGATACAATCATGCCAACGTGGGTGCTATGCCAACGTGGGTGCTATCTCAGGCAAGAAATATTTTTTGGCACTTCTGTTGGTGTCTCAGGTGCTGCCCACACACACAAACCTGTTAAATAACTGGTACCGGTACATGACAGCTGGTGCCACCCAATGCTCGTCTCAATGAGCCAACTTGACTTCAGGATTTTTCCACACCACATGCTTTTGCCTTGCGTAGGAAAATACCTGAAGTGATGAGTGTACCGGGGGCGCAGCTAGCGGGGCGGGGGGGGGGGGGTAGCTGGGGGCATAAAAGGGACAAAACAATTTTTCCTCTAACACGTCATTTTCCCTCTTCAAGCCGAGTTATTGTGGTGTCAGATGNAGGTCGCCGATCCCAAATAAGGAAGTCGTCGCTTCAGAAATTCTCTATGCGATTATTAATACCTTTTATCATATATTTTCTCTATATGTCACTCGCCATGGTTATTTTCTGTGAGGAATTTGTGTGAGGCCCCAAAACGTCTTCAAAATATATCGTTTTTGATATTGAGCAAACTTTGTAACACAATGTGCATGCGAGTTGTGAATAGATAATAAGCCATGAACATTCCAACCAATTAGCATATTCCGATCATTCCATTATGACTCGGAGGGGTGCGAGGTTGGCGAGAGGAAAATGTGACATCGTTCCCCGCAGTGCAGCCTAAATCTGGCTAAGAAACTGCAGAAAAAGCTAAAATGATGATAAAAATCATGAAGGCATCGGGTAATCTACATTCCTCTATTCACACAATGTAAAATAATATAGGCTTTTGGTATTTTTGTTATGATTTTTCATATTTTTAAAAACATTTTGGGTCGTTTCATTTGGCTCGTTTCTTTTGAAACGTTTCAATGTTTACATACTACCGTTTGAAATGCGAGTGACAATCAGTGCATGTTTTAGTATATATGCTAACTGCCAACCATGACATCTTCAGTAAATATCACGTTTTGTCCTTGAAAATTATCATCTTGTTCCAATCTCTCTTAGACGTGGCAAATTCCCAAACATTTGAATTATGATAAAGAAGCCATTTTTAAACAGGCACACCCTCACTTGAGCAATGCAAATTTGGTTAAACCAATAAACGAATCCTTTAACCCATAAAGGGTTGAATTATTTGTGGGGTATGCAAGCTAACTCTGTCATATAAATCTCAAATTGTGCCTTTATGATATTCAGGCTGAGAAATGTACAAAAAAAGGTGTAACGCCTTCTAATCTATTATTATATGAAGTTACAAACAAAATTACACATTTATGTTTATAACCACTAAGGCCATTCTTTTTTTATTTGTTGTTTAGCGGATTTTTTTTCAGTAAACTCAAGACAGGAGACAGGAAAAAAAATAAAAATAAAAGTCCAATCTTTCTGATGGATTTATATTTTTCGTTTTAGCTAGCCTTTATCCAGTGAAACCAAGACAGGCGGAAATAAAAAAACTCAAATATCATGATTGCTGTCGATGTTGCCGATCTGCCCGGCCGACGAACGCGGCAAATGTTCGAAAATATCCCCCACAACAGCACTGGACGGGACCTCACCAAATGTTTTTAATAGAGTCCTCACACCTCGCTGAAGAATGATTTTGAAAAAAACATTGAAAGGTTGAAAAACGGGACAGGCGGAAATAAAAAAGATGTTTTTTTCCAATTTTATTTTTTTTCCAAATTGCCAAAATCTAACTACGGCGGGTCCGCTAAACAACAAATAAAAAAAGAATGGCCTAATTAGCAAAAAAATCATGCCAACCCCAGTTCGCCCAACCTGCATGTGAAAAGAATGCATGTGGCGCACCCTCAAATGAAAGCAGAAGCATTTACGCCATTTGGTGGCAGACATGTTGCCGAAGTACCAGGAGATCATCAGTTAGAGCAGGATGCCTCACTGTGTTAATTAAGTGGAACGGATATCCATGCTTGGCCATTTTGACGATCGTCGCTTCTGGACCTTTAAGGGTTAAGGCAATTATTTTGTGAATACAAAATTTTGAGGAACTCAACCCCAAGATTTTTTTTTTTCCCCAAGATTATTGTACTAAACGCTTCTCATTCGGCCCAGTAAGTTCAAGCCTGAAACCGCAAAACCCAATATTTACCTGCTGAAACCGAACTGGACACGCTACCAATGCAAATGAGTATCGTGCAGGAAACAATTGGTATCTACAAAATGTCACGTCTTGTAGCACTTGTTTTCCCCTCCTAATGAATGGCAGGACAAGTGATGTGTGCAGCCGCTGCAATTAGGCCGCAATATGCTTTGTGTAGCACTGCCATGACTGCCATTGTAATTAAATATCCCTGGATGTTGATTCAAGGTTTTGAGAAGCCATCATCATCTGAACTATTGATTTGTGCTTCATGCTCGTGTGAGCAGACCGGTCCTACATCAACAATGGTTAAGTGATAAAACCCAGAATAAAACGAAACGAAATGAAATCTTCGAAATCATTGAAATGGGACTCGCAAGGAATTTGAGAAATAATGTAGGCCTAATTAAGTGTCTATGTTGCATTTGTATGCTTCCGCCTTGAGATTGACGTTTTTTTCTCGACAAACCACCCCCACAAAATCAAATTGAATTATTATTTTAAAATCAATTAGAATCATCATGTACGAAATTCCCTTCAGTGCTCCTCAAGTTACCGCCAGTTTTTGTTCTGCGTTTTCTTCATTTGTTCGGTTGGTACAAAGCAAGCGTCAATGTCGGAGCAGATTCTACGTTAACCACTTAAATATCGGTAAAATTACAATAAGACTAAAACGAAAATAAACTGATGCAAATCATGCCCATTTCGATGATTTCAGTTCAATTCGTTTCGTTTCGGGTTTTATCACTAACCAAACTTGCCACACAGAACTAAAACCTCGATTGCCCGTGACCTGTTTAATCTCTCCTGCACCAACCAAACTCGCCCATTTGCATAGAATAAATTACATTGTGAGTCTTTTTTATCGTTTTACACCAAACTGTCTTCCCCAAAATGATGACAAACGCATGTGTGGTTTTTGTAAACATACAGGTGCAAGAGAGAAAACACAGTATGGTAGCACCACAGTCTCCTTGAGTGGCCATTAATACACCCATCAATGCACTTTTTAAACTGAAACATTCAGTTTTTATGCACTGAGGACATGTGGCGGATGAGCAGGTCAACTGATGATAACTTTGAGGGTAGTTATTTCCCCGGAACAGAATATTTTTGTTGGAAGGGAACAGAAATGAAAATGCGGAATGACCCAGTTTGAGTGAATCACCCATGAACATTTCCACTGACACTGACACTGACACGGTTATTGTCGTCCTGGGTAAACCTTAATCTTACCCAGCACCAAGCCGGGTAATCCTTTTTCTTACCCACCATCTTCCTGGGTAAACTTAAGGTCCGCAAATCTTACCCAGTCTGAAATTGGTGCCACGTAGATACCAATGTTGTGGATTCTGATCACTTCACACAATGTCCAGAGATCCCGTGGTCCAAGTCGTGGTCAGCTATACACATGCAGTACAGTACACCTCGGAAGCAGGTATCTATATGTGGCACCAATTTCAAACTGCGTAAGATTTGCATACATGTACCGGTACCTTAAGTTTACCCAGGAAGATGGTGCCACGAAGAATGAAATGGCCAGGGCCTTTGTGCTCACCTCTGTGACAAGTCGCCATGGTTAGGTGTGCTCTCATGGTGAATGTTGGAAGGATCAGTACAGATAAGATAAAGCTGAACACACCAAGAAGTATTTTTATGATCTGATCAGTATTATCAGTCAATGACATAAACTCAGGTGATGGCACCCAGAAGGAGTACAGTTTCTGAATACAATGAATACAAGTGGTATTTGTGAACTCTCGGTCACAGATGTCAAAAATTTTTCAAGATGGCCACCTGGTGGCCACACGTGACGTTCATTGGGACTGACATTTTAGCAGGAATGTACAGGATACTTGCATAGATGTTTAGACAACATTGAAACATCGTAACATTTACTACCGATGAGATATGGCCAAAGTC
>NMRB01004173.1:0-18457 GCA_002633025.1 Notospermus geniculatus
GACGACGGACGACGACGACGACGACGACGACGACGGACGACGACGGACGACACACCATGGGAGAAGCTCACCTCACAGAGGTGAGCTAAAAATACCTAATTGGTACCCTAATTTGCAACTGAAAATGCACATTTTCCTTCGCAGTTTAATGTGCTTCCAAATCAGCCGAGATAGTGCCACTACCACATGTACTCGGGTACCGGTACATGTATTTATACCATGATGCCTTTTGTGCTCGACATTAAATTAGGCCTACCTGGTTATGATCGGAGAGTTGAGATGGAGAGAAAATCCTATTACCATCAGTTGCTTGTATTTTTCCGGACACCTTAAGCGAACACTTTTGACACTCGCCTTGCCATGTGTACGTGTACATGTAACAGATAACCCTGCCTTCACAGTCAGATACATGTAGAAACAAAATTACTCCTTAGGCCTATACGGTACAGTTAGTGTATAGTACAGTGTACAGTAGAATCTGATGAATACCGGTATTGCATATGGTTCTGTTTTAGTACTATGCCTTTGTGGAGTACAATACCCAAGCAAATACCATGTACAAGATGAAAGAGGAAGGGTTCCTGACTGAATCACGCATGTGTTCTGAATGGGAAAGGTTTTACAACAAGCTGAAGATGATAATCACCCATCCAAAGGAACCAATGAAGATGCTTGATCGACTGAGACCAATTGACTACGATGGTAATTTGCGTGTTTTTTTTGTTCAAATTTTGTTTTCCTTAGAAATATAAGGATGACCCAGAGATATAACAAGGACTTTGGATTGGATGTGCTGGAGAGAGTGGGCCAGGGGTGGAGAGCGATTAGTAGTAGTCCATTCAGTTTCATGCTTTGGTGCCAGGTCTCGGAATCCATTGTTCAAGAGTCCATGTTTTTCAAATACATGTACCCATGGATGGATGTTGAGATATTGAATAGAGACCTCAGTGTGACGAAAGCACTTACATGCATTTGCTGAAAAATATCTTGAACCTTTTTCAGATAAAAACATGAAAGAAGGGGACCTGGCTGCTTTGCTGCTAGAGCATATCAAGTACGAGATCAATCAAGAACAACAGGAAGGGAAATTGCCCGACATAGTAGATAATGGTGCCACAATCGAAAAACGTGACTGGGCGAGTGACTGGGCGATCAAATAAAAGCAAACCATTACAAAGAAGAAGGCGAAGGAAAATAACCTGATGTAGTCGAAGAATGTGGCTATTGTACTGAATCTGAGAACAAACCATGACACAACAACCTTTGAACCCTACGACTAAATTTGTTTAGATGTTTTTTGTTGTCATGCATCGATACATCACGTCTCCCAGCTTTCATTAGAAGGTACCGGTGAGAATAGTGAGTTTGGATAGTGAGTGTGTACGAACATGTTCGATGAGATATTGTTTGATACTCCATAAAACGATCGTCATTCCTGGAATGACCAACCTCAGGGGCGGATCCAGGATTCTGGTAAAGGGGGGGCACAGAAGGTGACCGGCGGACTGATGAAGGCGAGTGCGGAAGTTGCAAAGCCACGGTGGGGTGTCTGGGGGGCTCTGCCCCCAGAAAATTTTGTAACCTATAAGGCTGTTGGTGCGATTTCCCAGCATCTGAGGGACAAATTACAAGGCAATTCTGTGGCACTTTCAAAAAGGGCAATTTTTCTAACATTGGTCACCGAAAAAATAGGGGGGGGGGGCACGGGCAAGGTGTGCCCCCCGGATCCGCGCCTGATCCTCTTTGTATATTTTGGAGTTTTCCTCGTCTGTGATGTTGCATGCATTTTTGTCATGTTCAAATTGGTAGTATAGGCCTACCTTGCACAGAAAAAAATTAAAGAAACTTGTAAGGCCGATTTCACAGGATGTTTAAGACTTAGACGCGTGTAACTTCACTAAATGCACGCACTTCCACCATGCATTTGACGAAGTTACACGCATCTACATGTAAGTCTTAAACAGCCTTTGTGAAATCGGCCCGTAATCGGTATGTTATATTGGTGAGCTGGCCCGCAGGCATTATTATCTCACAACTAAAATCATCACACTTTCGGCATTGGCCATTGATGGGGCAATCCGACCGATATTCACAATCGCATGCCATCTGGAGTAGGCCATTAGAATCTGGCTAACATCTTCACCTCGGGCCAGGCGACAGAGCAGTGCGATGTGTGTTATTGTTAGTCACATCATGTGAATATTTTTCATGTCGATAATTCATGCATGCCTGGGTCATGGTTCTTTGTATATATCCATTGGGCATACCAGCTACACTTCCATCCACCTCAAAGGCGAATTAATCTGCCTGAATTCCCCCTGGGCCTAACAACAGGAGCAAACGTTTCAGGAAAAATACACAGAATTACAAATGCATTTCGTCTACTCCATGAACTCAGGCCAGCCTCAGGCCAGGCCAGTCAGGTTCAGATAAAACAGAATAATGCCAAGAATCAATCTCTACATAATATGATAAATATGATAAATGAATGTCACTATTTTGCTATATACATGATCTGTACATATGCATGTATTTTCATCAGCCATACGTTCTCAAACACTGTCTACTGGTAAATGTACATGTCCATATACTTCAAAGATCCAAGACATCCTACTTGAAGTCAACAAGCTAATCCATACTCTCCGAGATACACATGATTTTAAGAGTACATGTACTGCAACCAATACACAAAACATTGTACCATGATTGTACTTGCGGCATAAATTCTGCTCTACAACATAAAGAAATGTACTGTACAAAAGTGTATTTGTGTGCAGTATTGAAGAAATCAACAGTGCTTAGCACTCCATTTACAAAACAGGACTTGACTTAAAGATCAGTATAATTATGTTTCAAAGAATTCATTGAAATCAAACCCCTCATTAGACTGATCTCCTTCACCTTCATCATAATTCTCCTCCCCCTCACTTTCGGAAATCTGAAGATCATTGGACAAATTCGTGCTTGGTCCCGGTACATCTGTGCTATCTTCCTCTTGTGCTGCTTGACATTGGTTTTCTGGCAGTTTCAATGACGTGCTCTGTAGGAAGAAAGCAGCCGGGTCGTAGCTGTCGTAAGAGTCCTCGTACTGTTGATATTGCCCTGATTCAACCTGCATGGGTTCACCCTCATACTGCTGCGCTTGCTCGTGATAAAACTGCTGTGCATTTTCATCCTGGAAATTCTGCCCCTGTGGTTGCTGTTCATATTCGTATTCTTGATTTTCGTATTCATCAGCTGGAAGAGGCAACAGGTGATTTTTCAGCAAATACGCAAGTAATTTCACTTGTCTTCAGTCTTCAGAATCTGGCTGAAATGCCAGTTATGTCAGTAACCCAATGCAATTATACATGTGTTGTACCTTGACAAATATAAGACGACAGGGCCAANTATTGCGAGGCCTGGAAAAAAGCGTCTGCTGCCAGGAGAATGGCTGCCCCCACTCGAGGAAAACAACCTTATTCAAAGTCAAATTTTTCAGTTGTGTGTTGGGGAATTGTCTTGTACTTTGTATTATCACTACAAATGAACCATGCAGAATGTACTTAGGTCACGTTTAAACGCTATGGTAATGTTCCTTTAAGTACAATTCCTATACGTAAGTATAATTCCTCCAAGCTTGTATGCACATAGTAGTGCCTTGGTGGTTGCTGTGAACACACTGAATACACCATGCTAGCCACCCAAGTGTAGCACCATTGTGTAACCTAACTACTGTTTTGGCAGTGACTGTCAACTAATTTAATCCGACACCGACTTACCAGCTGTAACAATTCCCTACACGTGTGTAGCACCGTTTTGGCAGTGGCAGTAAACTGACTATCCTGTCCGTTATACTTGACGCTGTTCGTATAAATGTGTTCTACATCCTCTAAGAATTGTTCACGGTTGTGATACTTGTGAGCTTTGACATTCTGAAAACAAAAGTCATTCTGAAAATTTTGGGCCATATTCATAAAGGGTGTTTAAGACTTAGATGCGTGTAACTTCACAAAATGCACACATTTCCACCATGCATTTGACAAAGTTACACGCGTCTAAGTCTTAAACACCCTTTATGAAAATGGCCCGTAATCTGCAGGCAGAAATCTTTTGGGTAAAAAGATTGCACTTTGCACTTTTTGTTACACGGAGAAGCTGGAATTTAAAAGTTTGTTGGAGTGTTTTTCGTACATGTATTCGTAGAATGATCCACATTACATGAGGATGCATCTGACATGTTTCGCACAACAAACCAAATTCACTATCTCAAAGATACTGAATATATTGAAGTAATAATTATAAGTTTTAGTCGTGCTGCTGTGACTAACCACTGATTGGCTGAGATAATTTAGTGCAAGGCTTGAAACCTCAAGGAACTGCATAGGCCTACCTTCAGCAGAGTACCGAGATCCATGGGATGCTTGATGATGTCATAATAATCCTTCACTGTCTTCTTGTTGACTGGATTATGGAATGGCCATGACTGAAATGAAAAAATTGTTTTGATATTTTAATGGTTATCATATTCAATAGCGTATTTGAAAGGAGGGCCGATGTCAGAGCAGGTATATGAAGTTGATATTCTTTGCTCTTCAACATGCTCTCATTGCCACTCTTTGTTGCAAAGAAAAACTAAAAGGGCCGTATTCACAAAGGGTGACCATCACGCGATTGAGACTTAGACGCATGTAACTTCACTAAATGCACACACTTCCACCATGCATTTGACGATGTTACACATGCGTCTAAGTCTTAAACACTCTTTTTGAATACGATCTACATGTAATTATAACTCACCCCTTCGACAGCCTTCAGATTTGTAGCAATGTTTTCAAGGATGAACGACAGAGCGACCTGATCATTATCATCAAGGAGAGGATTGATTGCCTTCTCAAGTCTCATTAGCTTATCCTCTTTCTGCAAGAAAATAACTACATGTAAATAAAAGAGTACATTGCAACAGCTCGAAAAACTACCAATTCAGGAAGTCATGCTATTGTCAGTATTGCTGCAAGTACATGCAATTCTCAGATGATGTTTGAAGTTATACCTCTGCTATTCTCTGGAGACATAGGTCCATCATATGCTGTGCAGCCCGTGTCAGAGCGCTCTTCTGACCTAGAATTGAAAAAAGTTCACTCAGAAAAAATGAAATGCAATCAGCACTCTGAAAACTGCAATTAACCAGAAACGGTTCATTTTGTAAGGTGTGGTTTCCATCAATTACAATCACAACTCCCAAAATTACTGAAAATGAAAGGCTACTGTGTCACAGCAATACATGTATTACCATTATATTGTTTGCTGTTCTCGACAATCTGATTCACATCCACAATAAACTGTTCTCGTGAATGGTACGACCGATTCCTGATGTTCTCACGAATCTTCTGCATGTCCATGGGCTTCTTCACCACCCGATGGTAGTCTGGCACCGCCTTGGGATTGACCGGGAACAAGAATGGCTGGATCTGTGATAAAACACAACAAAACATCACATTATGTGTTCATAAACGTCATAAAGATGATTCCAATCTTAAGTGAATTTTATTCGCGAATACCAATCCTTTATACATTTATGAAGAATTTTGCCAGGATAATGCTGTCACTTTCCGATGCCAATTGTTTTGCGTTTTAGAATACAGAGTACTAATCATCCAATGACAATACTAGCTCTTTAACAAAACTGTGCAGAAAGCAAGATGAAATCTGCACAGGAAAGTGGATCTCCCACTTACATGTACAAACAGTACTTACATCTGGCAGCTCTCTCATCTCATTCAGGATAAATTCAAACACACTGGAAAGCGTAACCTGAGGATCTGTTCGGCGTCGATTTGATTGCTTGTTTGGTCGCTGAAAAAAGGTATCATACAAATTTTGTTGTTGTTGTTGTAATCCGTTTTATCATAAAACTAAAGATAAAAGTACAAAAGGGCCAACGTCAAGGCATTACTAGCCCAACAAATTTCGTAAACGCACAATCGCCCCGGGAGTTTGAAAGCGTGAAAAAAGGTACTAGCATGGGTAACCAATGCACCTCACCTTCAAGTAATCACAATGGACTACAGTACCAGCACGTTGTCTCTTCTTCGCCCTCTGTGCACTCATTTTGGGGAACTTCAGAACGAGGGACTTACGTCTCATGTCCTCAGCACTAGAATCAGAAATAAAAGGAGTCAGAGTGGTGCAAAGGAAACACCAGCAGCTGTCACCACTGAGGTCCTCAGTTTGATTCCTGGTAGGACCGGGTACTTATGTGAGGGGACTCACTGACAGCGTACGGTTCCTCTGGGGTGCAGGTTTCCTCCTACATTTCCTACAAATTGCCCAATATTGCCTAAAGAGCAATTAGAAGCCAAGATAGAATTCATGGTTCTTACTCAATATTTCAAAATAGGTGTATCCATTTCAGTACAATGTACTTCTACATGCAAAATACTCATGGCCCGTATTTTAGAATGCTCCTCAATGTACCGGTAAAGGAGTTCCTCAAGGCTGTTGTTCTCCTTGAGGAACTCCTTTACGTTGAGGAGCATTCTAAAATACGGGCCATTAAATACAGGAACACAAAATGAATTGTTTATTTCCACTGATTTAACTCCACTGTCTAAAAACAGTAATTCCCACTCACTGTTCAATTAAATTCTTGGACAGCACAATCTTTGTTCCCTCCACATTAATCAACTCGTTATCATTCAGAGTTGCTTTCAATTCTTCCTCCTCCTCCTGCTCTTCTGTCATGGCTACTGGTTTCGACGGCAGTATAGGAGCACTTTTTTGATACAATGGGCACTCCTTATTTGTTCTCATGTGTCCAATCTGGCCACAGGCGCCACACTTGAGCTGAAATTGCCACAAGACTGGTAAGATTCTGACAACAAGGCATTTAAATACCGGTAACAGCTCTTCAACTTCACCTCAATGCAAATTATGTCTTCCCCTTTAGATTACATGTACTTCTGTTACACACTTTAAGTTATGTCAACAACAGAACAGCTACTGCCTTTTGAGTTATATTCCAAACTTGTAAATGTGCCTGTATGTCAACTACAGGACAGCTATTGGACTTAACATTATTCCAACATTGTATGAAATACAATAGTACATATGAATATGATGTAAATGAGCCTGTCTCAGCAATACATGTGTGTTGGTACAGCCCACTACATGTATAAATACACGTAAGCTCTTTCACTTAAGCATATTTCTGAAGTAGATCTTTAGTAACTTCATAATTAGATGTATGGTATATCAATAAGCTCTTTCACTTAAGCATATTTTTGACATGTCTGAACTAGATCTTTACCAGTAACAACCCCACAACTACCAAAGAATATTCATATAACGGGATTGTAACCGAAGAGAAATTCCTCTGAATATTTAGTAGAAACAAAGTCCAAGATTTTTCACATATCCATTACCTTCAGAGGTGGTGCATCTTTTTTCTTTTTCTTCTTTGGTGGAATAATCATTGTCTCAATTGGGTCAATAGGAACCCCAGCTTTCTCCTTCTCCTTTTCCTGATTTCGCTTGATGCGCCGTAACTGCTCTTGAATCCTGGAAAGATAGAAATGCAATACATGATGAACTTGGCAGCAGAGAATTTGTTAAGGTTAGGCACTAGGAGATGAAAAGGGAGTTTGTTCATTAATACAGAACTTTAAGGTTAGACATTCTTGGTATTACCAATTTTCGGTGTGCAAGAAACCTTAACAGAGAAAACTCTTGAAGGAAGACTACAGTCCAGCATACCTTCTTCTTTCTTTCTTCATCTCTTCCTTCTGAGCTTCATCTAGTGTAGCAAACTGTTTACTGAAAGAATAAAAGTCAATGTGGGTAAGATTGAACAGTTAGATGCACTCCCTGTTGTGAGGCACTGCAAGTGATTGCATGGCACTATACATGTCTGACTGAAGGTATTATGAGGAAATCTTGAAAATGGCTTCATGAACACCCACATTTACTTCTTTTATTGGTGAGGAGCAAAATGGGACATCATACTTGACCCATGATTATGAATATGAGAGAGTTGGTAAAATTATGATAAATACATTTCTCTTTTCATGCCTACTCTTTTACAAAAGGAGCTCTTTCAAAGCATCAGTAAAGATTGACATTCACTGTTCCACCATTCCCGGACTTTTACCGACTGCATTTACATGTCAACTTACATGAATGATGGATCTTTGGTTTGCCTGATACGAACATACGTGTCTATCACTAATGGCTTCCTCACTATTTCTGTTCTGACGTACTCCCTGTTATTCTCACGGAATGTTCGTGTAATCTTCAATTTACGGCCACCCTTTAAAATTAATTGTACAATTTATTGCCCACACAAGAGAAAGTACCGGTAAATGCCTGCACCGGAAGTTCATTCTAATGGTGTCTGACAAAAGCACAGTCTGCTAAAAATTACAGAAGTAAACCAACAGATAGCTGTACAGCCATTGCACTGAAGTTCGTTCAGAACTATCTACACAAACACAACATAACAAGTACAGTAAGCTCTTCCACTTGAACATATTCATGAACTGGATCTATACCGGTAACTTCATAACTAGATATTTGGTACATAAATAAGCTCTTTCACCTAAGCATATTTCTGAACTAGAACTTTACCAGCAACTACATCACTAGATGTATGGTATATAAATAAGCTCTTTCACTTAAGCATATATTTCAACTACCAGTACATGTAGATCTTTACCAGAACTACAGAACTTCAGAACTACATGTAGCAAAGAATATTCATAAAAGGGGATTGAGAGAGTGAGTTTTCACAAAAAGGTTTTCACTCACAATACTGGCTCCGCTGCCTACAGAGATATTGTCATCATCTTTTTTCTTCTTGTCATCTTTGATGTCTTCTCCCATGATCATTTTCTGGAGTTTGATTCGTTCCTGTTCTTCCTGCTCGAGTCTCATCTGAAACAAAACAAGCTGATTTATACAGAAAAGCAGATGACAGCACTCTAGCAAAAAAAACACTCCAGAGTTACACTCAATAATTTAAACGAATGGTAGTTAAGAATGAAATTTTGTGATGCCATGATGGCATGAGGAAATGTATCCTTAGATCGAACTCTTCATACTACATGTAGTAGATNTTCCCACCGAGACAGTTTCTTGATCTGAAAAACAAGTGACAGTTCTCATGACTTCAGAAAAACACAATTTTCGACTGGCAGGAGTCAAATTTGACATGAGGGAACTGAACCAATCTCTGATAGACAGGGAAGAGGGAGACAGGGAGAAGCAGGCAACAATTTCTCAATGTTACCTCTGATTCAGGAACTCCGAATTTCTTTAACAGTTGCTTAGCATCCTTGAGGTTCAGTCGTCGCAGATCAGCATCAGTACCTGTCACAGTCTTTTTCTGTGGGGTGCTCTGCTTATCTTCATCCTTCAAAAAAGAGGCCATGTTCAATCAGTGGACGATCTGTTTTGGGAGAATCAACAAGATGGGAACATGGAAATCCTGATCAGACCCCGGTCGGGGTCGAAAATTTGTGGAGACGACTTTATGTTTACTATCGGAATCCTGACAAACGCAATTTGGCATGTACAAATTAGTGAGTGGTATTTTACAGCCATGATTTTTTGGCACAGTGACACCAACTTTCCTGATCAAGACATGAGAATATAACGCTGTAAAGCTCATCATTGGGAACACTTCAAAAGTGACCAGTGAGAACAACGTACTTGCTTCTGCTGCTGTGGCTTATTTGGCATTTTTACATAAGAGAATCCCTCTCCGCATCCAGTGGGATCCGTCACGCCAGTCAGGGAAAGGAGGCACTTGCCCTTCATGGCGGCTATGTACGCTCTCGTTGTATTCCAGGGGGCTGTTCGCACCTAAAAAGGACAGGTATTTGATGTTGTAACAGTTGATCTGCAACTGGGTTTTTTTTTAAACGGAGCAATTACATTATCAACTGCACAAAACGTGGAGCAATTGCATTATCAATTGTACACAAATGGAGCAATTGCATTATCAATTGTACAAAAATGGAGCAACTGCATTGTCGATTGTACAAAAAATGGAGCATTGCGTTATCAATTGTACAAAAATGGAGCAATTGCATTATCAATTGTACAAAAAAATGGAGCAGTTGCATTATCAATTGTATAAATTCTCTACCTCATCATCCATTTTTTGAACAGAATCATCTTCATTTTCCTCCTCTGGAGCAAAGAGTGACTTCTCCCCATACCCAGCATCTTTTAGGTGTTGCTCAGCAGCAAGCATGGAATAGTAGCCACAGCATTCTTCCGGTGACACCATTGCTCTCATCTCCTCTTCCGTAGGAAGACGGAAATCTGACTTGAGGACCCACCAATTTGAGTCCATACCTAGTGATTACAAGGGGAAAATGTTATGATGTTCTTGTGAGGGATGTGAACATTCAATTCTTTATAGTGAAATACAGGCAGTTTGTAAGTTAGCCTGTTTTTGCTTACAGCTTGGAGGAATTATACTGACAGTATAATTCCTCCAAGCTTACAGCTACCTTCACAGGGGCGGATCCAGAATTTGGGAAAAGAGGGGGACCCTCTGCAAGGAAAACTGAAATTTGCACCAAGTTCCAGAATTTCACGGTCCATTTTGCAGATTTGTTGGCCAAACGGGGGCATGCGCCAGGTGCGCCCACCATGGATCCACGCCTGATACACCTAGGTTATTGAATATTGCAGTCCCCTTAACATCATATACATACCATATATAAATGTGGGTGAACTACTTAATACAGTCACTGTTGACAATATTGCAATATTTTCACAAAAACTTACCTGTTCTCTTGAAGTCAGCACACAGTTTCAATCTTTTACGGATGCTGCTCTCTGAATGTGAAGGGAAGGCTTTCTTTATGTCATCCATTCTGATTCGCCGAGGTTGGTCTTTGCTCTTCCAGAACAACCGGTATATAAACACCTGGGAAAATGGTACATACATTTAGGATACACAACCTTGTAGTCAGTTCAGGAAAATTGGGAATTTCGCCTACCGGTGTCTGAACACTTGTTTCCACTACAACACTTTTTGAAGCTAGTTCACAAGTAAGTCCAAAGACTTACGAACCTGCAAAAAGTCTCTGATGAAGTTGTTGGCTCGCTTTGAATTTGGACCTGGGACTTCATAGAGTGGACAAACTTGACCAACTGTATAAATAAGTGGTACATCTCGAATGTGATAGCTGAAAATGAAATCGCTTTTATTACAATTACCATTAAAATCTGAAGAGAATCTTATCCGGGGAATCTAAACTGACATTCCATGAATGTTCAGCTGGTTATCTACATGTACATGTATATAAAAGAATGAAGAATGGGGATTCTTATCCTGGGAATACACTCCGACACTTCATTCACAGGGGAGTCATCAGGACTAAAAGTAACAGATGTCAGTCGAAAGCCTGGTTTAATTTTTTCTGCAAACCTCCTGGAGCAATTCCAAGGAAAACCGATTCTTTTGTTACATGTAGAAACTTACTTGTGTCTGGTCCTTATAATAAGGAAATCAGTGTCTGGTACATTGTGCTGATAGATCGGTGCCCTGTACATAGCATTCTCAAATGCCTGCAGGACTTGACCTGGAGCCAACGAGCCAAGGAAAGGAGAGGTGTGGGCGTATGCAAGTTCCCCATATTTGAAAGATGGAGGATTGTGATCCTTGCCCGGTTTCTGAAAAGAGCATCAACACATTAGACATGGAGTTATTTGTTGTATAGACAGGATAGACAATATTTGGCAAATAAATGTACACCACGAGAAAACTTACCCGTTTGTAGTAGTTCTTAAGCTTAGTTGCCATGCCAACTTGCATAATGAGAGGCGGGAATTCTTCTGAGAACTCTGCGAGGACAAGGTCACCATCCATGCCAGTCAAATCTTGAGGTGTGCGCATGAAGAACATTTCACCACCACCCGAGGCCAGGCGCTCTTGTTCACGAAGCTGCAACAACAAAAGTAATGCATTTTTATTGGAATTCCAGTGAAGTCTGAACCCTCCAATTCCATTCTTCAATAGAAATGTGAACAATATAATGTACAACATGTAATACTCTGAGACATTGCTATGTCTGTTACTTTCGCTAGTCAGAAGAAATTACACGTACCTTCGCCTTTCTTTTAATTTGTTTGAGAAGTGGCAACACCGGTTGCTGAGCACCAGTCGACAGCGCTCCATGTGAGTATTTCTTAAGTGGAGGACGGTGGAAAGTCCGAAGTTTTGTTGGACCCATATGGGTCGGAAAGAATGGTTGACGGAGCTCCAGGGCTGGTGTAGAGTGCTGAAAATAAATATCAGGGTCACGAGGGAGAAAAAACATAACCACCCTTCCCATTAATTTCCCTGTATTTTTCACTTCATTTTCAACGCTGAAGTAAAACAAAAGGACCAGTCTGCTGGCTATAATACTGCATCTTATTCCGTAGGCTTCTAAAAATGATGTATTATTGCACTTTCCTATGAACCTTCCTGATGAGATGGCAACCCAGTGTACTTTCTCAATGAGAAAGCTGCATACCTGGAGAAGATTTCCACCAAGGTTTGTTCGGAGAGCATTGTCTGTACTAAGCTTTGGATTATAGTACTCATCGTTGGACATGTTGAATGGATCTTTGCTTTGAACCTGTTGTTCCTCCTGAAACAAAATATGGCTCTGGAGTCTGTATGCATTACATTGTTAATCGCACTAAAAAAGAGCTAGTATTGCCACACTTGATAATTAGCACTCTGTATTCAAAAACACAAAAACAATTGGCATCGGAAAGTGAGAGTACCAGTATATATTATCCTTGCAAAATTCTTAAATATGGCGGATCAGTATTCGCGAAGAAAATACACTTAAGATTGGAATCATCTTGAACATTCTTTATGAACACGATATGATGCGAAAAATTTTGCAACGATAATGCCAGCAAAATTCTTCATTAAGGAGGACAAAAAACGAATAACCACATTAATTGGCTGTGTGATTAGAACAGAAGATAGCAAGTAGCAATTACATACCTCTTCTTCTTCCTCTTCTTCTTTTATGATTCCAGCTTTGCCCAGTAGAATCTTTGACTTCCTTACTTCCTGAAATCAATAACCACAAGTGTAAATGTATGATGCAGGGCTAAAGATAAGAGGAGTATCTGCTTAAAATACTCCTTGAAATCTCAAAATACTCATCTATTCCCAAACGGAAAGGGTAAAATACTCCTTGAGATTTATCAGTTTGCAACACTTTACTAATGGAATACTCCTTTGAAGAGTGAAAATACTCTACAAATTCTGAAGAGTGTGATACTCTTTGCACTCCAAAATTAACTAAAGCCCTGATGGTGTATGGTCAAAATGATTAACAGAAGATGAAAATGAAAATTCACTTGATGGCAAATGTAGTACTATGAGATTACACCTTTTCCCCATCATCCTGAAAGAAACCGAATCCAAAGCACGCATCCAATTTCCTGTAATCACATCAATCTTGCCTACCTTCTCCTTCTTGACCTGACTCTGTTCCTGAGGTTGTGATGGATCCCTGTCCTCTGGGACACCAAGGATAATATTCTCATCATTTGGATCGAGGGTCAACACTGATGGTTCAGGGATCGTATTCATGTTCTACAAGTAATGTCATCAAAAAGGATTATGAATTTTTGACATCATATTGATCAGGGTATCGGTATGGCACATCAGACTTGCAGAACTCAATGGGCCGTATTCAAAAAGGGTGATCATCGTGCGACTAAGACTTAGACGCATGTAACTTCACTAAATGCACACACTTCCACCATGCATTTGACGAAGTTACACGCGTCTAAGTCTTAAACACCCTTTTTGAATACGGCCCAATGGCTCCCATACTCACAAAAGATTGCTGCTAAGATGTACATTAAATCGTAAGAATTAGTTCTGAACATACAAAGGTTTTGCTGCATTCTCAAGGTACCGGTACTTGTCAATTTCTCTCATACCTCAGCATCCCATATGACATCATCTTCCCATGAGCCATGGATAAGATCATGATTTTCAATGGGGAAAATACTGTAGAAGGATCCGTCCTCATTTTCTTGGGTTCCTTCATCTACAAAAATGTGTCATTCATTAGGCTGGGAAATGTGTAACAAAACATCATATAGCAGCAATTCATGGCTCAGGACTCTCATGCACTACAATGTTTATCACACTACTCTGTCATGAGCTTCCATTGCCACACTGAATACTTAGCACTCGGTATTCACAACACACAAAAACAATTGGCATCGGAAAGTGAGAGTATGTAATATCCTTGCAAATTCTTAAATATAGAGGATTGGAACATCATACATTTATAGCAGCAAATCAAGTTTGGCTTATCAAAAGAAAGTGACTGCAGCCTACATGTAACTAGGCCCACTGGGCGAAGCCTGGAGCATAGACATGGAAGGCACCTTACATGTACTTTATGTACCTATATGAAATGAATATTCTACACATCATAAAACTCCTTTTCTGGTCAGACAGTCTCAATGAGAAGGCTGACACTGATCTATAAACGACTCCCAAGTCAAGTGCAAGTTCACATGATGGCAATGAATTTTAGAACAAACCTGATTGGCCGCCTTTCAGTAGCCCTTTCGGTCCATAAAACTGTAGTGGGTTCTTCAATTGACCAGGAGTAAAGATAGCACTGGAGCCCAACTTAGCTGAAATAAGGATTGGTACTCAATTAATATCACTTAAAATCTGTAGGGCGAAATACGTCGAGTGTCGTGTATTCTGCAACTACACTGGCCGAAGTAAAGGATCAGATAGGCTCATGAACAACTATGTTTTTGAGACTGAGTAGAAAGTCGGTTTACAATACGATATCTATTTCGAGAAATGGCTTACACTGGTGCTGGAATTGTCCCTGCGTCCGGACATTAGAACTTGGGATCCAGCCAGCTGAGGCTGCCCTCTGTTTCTGGGACTGCAGCACCTTCTGTCGCACTTCCTCGCCATTCCAAATAATGTCATCCTCCCACTGCACTTGCGACACCATGTTGTACGCTTCGTCTGGTAAAACAGGGGGAGGCACCTCGACAGGTGGCAGCAGGTTTTCCTCTGGTTCATTATTTTCCTAAAGCCAAAAATCAGCATTGTTTAACGTTTGAAATCAGCAAGACTTACGAAGTTACCAATTGCATATAAAAAAGTGCCTTGCACTTTGATCTGCTTTACTACAGTCCCAGAGGATCTGAATGGCTCACTTACAACCAAAGGGTGCAAGATGCAGTGGGGCTAGTGGCACAGATAAGACCAGAAGATGTATATGAGTCCCAGTGGGAAGGCTCTTTTTCTGCAACAAATTTGCGACGAGGCCGTTTACCTAAGGCTTCCTTTACACAGAAGTACCGTATATACTCGCGTATAGGTCGAGTTTTTGGTACCAATTTTTGGTCCTTGAAGTTAGGGGGGTCGACCTATACACAGATAATGTTTTCGGGACCAGAAATTTTTCAAGGTTCCCATCGGCAAAACAGTTCTCCAGCCCTCCGCATGCTGCCGAGTGGCGCTAGTTTTATTCAGAAGTTGTATTCAAGGCAGGCATGTACTGATTTAATACTGCATTCATGGGGTGCATGGAGTGAATAAACACAATAAAAGCATCATTTTCGTTGAATGAAATATAATTATGTGTACTCACACAAGAATAAGACAAAGGGTACATTTTGAAAGTTAACTGACGGCAAAACAATGCAGAAGAGACAGAGTCCACGATCAGCCGACACTCACACTGCGATCTCCACTTCATGACTTCCGGTTACACAACGGCTAAGTCAGACGTGTTAAAAACAGTTATAATCCTCCCACAATTGAATACTGTTAACAGATATAGCCCAGCTATTGTCCATGTAAAGAATTAGGTTGAGTACTGCAAACATCTTTGATGCAATAAGCAGTGATTTGGATCGTTAGCCAGCGTGTCAACACAACCACGCGCCATTGATCGTTGACAATGTGCCAGCAGGACGAGTGTCACGTGGTTTCTATGACCCGGAAATGGCGGCCTATGTTGTGTTTGCAAGCTATGAGGAACAGCTGACGAAGCCGAACGAGTGTTATTTGTTGATGTGTTTTAGGGATTTGGGGATTTTGACAGTCAATAGTCAGGGGGTCGACCTATACGCGGGGTATACACAAAATACAATGATTTGAGGCCCCAAATACGGGGGTCGACTTATACGCGACGTCGACCAATAGGCGAGAAAATACG
Source organism: Notospermus geniculatus (assembly GCA_002633025.1). Classification (NCBI taxonomy): domain Eukaryota; kingdom Metazoa; phylum Nemertea; class Pilidiophora; order Heteronemertea; family Lineidae; genus Notospermus; species Notospermus geniculatus. The sequence continues at coordinate 16,215 of NMRB01004173.1, forward strand.
GTATACGGTATACGAGAACGCCGGTTAACAAAGGCTTCAAATGGATTCACGACTGTGAAGCCATTGTTAACCAGCGTTTTCATATACCGTATACATCTATGTAAGGGAAGCCTAATGTTGATGAGTATAGAACCAATACCAAGATGTATCTTCGGACATTAGTAGAAAGTAACAAAATGTGAAACTTACACTTTTAAGCTTGAATCCGTAGTCAAAGCCACTTCCTGCTTCATCAATTCCCAGCATGTTATACCACAACGCAGCAGGTCCAAATCTCCATTCTGCAATCCGTGGCTTATTTGTTTGCTCCTGTACACCTTCCTCGGATTGGTCATCAGCTTTTTCCTCTTTCTTAATTTCCATCATTTTTTCCTGAAAAACAAAGTTTGATCAAATCTCACACTGAACTAACAACTGAAGTTAGAAAATGTAGGCCTGCAAAACCTGAATGTCTTTTGGCTGTTAGGCTAGGAAATTAAAACACTTTAAGTCATTGACTGAATTTATTTTGAATTTCTGTTTAAAATCAACTTGGAGTATGACTGGATAGAGAATTTTTACAAGGACAAATTAAGAAGATAATAGGGAGGTTGAGATCAGTGACTTATCACGGATCAAAATGTACACAAAATTTGTCCTCATTTCAAAGAATTCTATCCCTGTACGTACCGGTATAAGGATCAGTGATAAGTCGCTAATCTCAACCTTCCTAATAAACAGCTCAGTGAGGAAAAAGATGTCAAGTGCAACAGAAAGTCCTAATTTGACAGTCCTACTTTACCCACAGCGACATGCTACTCGTGTCAAAAACAAATAATAATTCTTCAAAATAGCAACAGTTTACTATACCTCATCATCGGACTCAAGCTCATCAACTGTTGGGGGTCGTCCCCAGTTGAGCTCAAATCCGTACTTTTCCTCTTCATCATCCATTTCAAAAGCCATTGCATCAGGCTCCATCTTCACTGGTGATTCCCCTAACCCTCCCCATCCTTCACTTGTGTCCTTCGGTTCAGTCTTAATATCTCCTGCATCATCTGATTTTTTCCCATCTTTTTTCTCGGGTTTCTTCTTATCAGGTTCCTCCTTCTTCTTCTTAACTTTTCTTTTCCAAATGTGGGGGACATGTGCTGGCCTGAACAGCTTTGAGAACCTCAGCACCTTATAAGATAGAAATATGATGTACATGTTTATTATGTAACCAAAATTTTCTAGCTTCTGTTCTAGTTGTCACATGAGTTTACTAACTAGATTTAACATGAGACATATGAGCATAAAGTCATTACCTAATGAAAAGCTTCATAAATTACCTTTCCTTCTTTGAATTCTGGGAAGTATTTGTGAACATCTAAACCCTTGAGTTGCGGGGGAAGCATCGCCCCCAGTGGGGTCACTAACGGCTTGCCATCTTTGTCAAGTTCCTGGCCTTCAATCTTTTCTGTTTTCTCTTCAGACTTTCCACCAGGGGGCACCCACGACGGTGGGGGCATGGCAACTTTATCCTCATTATCATCATAATCATCCTGATCACCTAAAGAAGGTAAATACATTTTAAATACCGGTATTTTGAGAATTTGAGCACCCCGGTATGTACATTGGCATCCATTTTGAAATCATTTGAACTTTTTTCAATATATCTGAACTCTTGAGTTTGATACCTACTTGACTGCGGTGCCTTGAGGGAGTGCATAGCCTGACTATAATCCTCACTACTCTCCTCGGCTACTTCAGTGATATCTGAGTAATCTACCGCTGTCTCGGCCTTTTGATCACCTGTGGAGCAAACATTTAAGACGGACTTGAAATTTACGTAGTTAAATAATTTGGTTCAAAGTAGCTTGCTTTACAGGGTCACACCTTGGCATCTGCTTAATATCACATATTGGTGATCTAGTGTCCTGGAATTCGAAGTGACATCAAAAACTGGAATATAAATAACACATACCAACAGCATCGCTAACACTGCTCTGTGCATCCTCCAAGTCATAATCTACTTTATCATCTTCGGTTATTTCTTTGACCATGGGAGCGATTCCACCCAGAGAACCTAACTGACCAAGGTGACCCCGTGCCTCCTCGTCCAGATAATCCTGTGCTTCCAGTTCACCCTTTTCATCGATATTGCCAAATAAAAATCCTGCCATCGATGCTGAAACCTTGGTGTTCTCTTGGTCAGGTTGTTGCTCAGATGAACGATCGCCATCAAAACTTTGATCGCCATCATCATGGTCGTGATAATGATC
>NMRB01004173.1:18695-31088 GCA_002633025.1 Notospermus geniculatus
GCCGTCCTCCACCGTCTATTACAATCCTCCACCGTCCACCCCCCCCCTTTGTACTGTTATTGTACCGTCTTCCAGCCCAATATTTCTTAAAACAAAATGACTATGTTGTCATCTAACCTACATGTATAGGCGCTGACTGACATGTGTGATGGACCTGAGTCTATGACAAAAAACAGAATATAATATTCTGTGTTGTGATTAGCGATTTCGATTCTGATGCGGTTTACATTACTTTTCGCGAGAAAGATAAAGACAAAGAAATATTGAGGTGGATGATTGTACAATAACAGTACAAAAGGGGTGGAGGACGGTAGGCCTAGGCCTAGTATTAGATGGTGGTGCATGCACGGCAATTACTAATTAGCATGACCTGGACGTACGGCCTATAGTTTTAACGATCGGATCAATCAACACGGCTTTCTTCTTACTCAACTCAGGCTCACGGGTCATGTCGTCAGGACTGATAGGCCTACATCAGTGATATTCCCTGGTACATCGTTACACTGCACTACACTGCCTGGGCCTATGGTGTAGCCTAAGCCTAGGGCCTGGCCTAGGTTAGGCCTAGCCTGTGCATGCTGTGTATGCATTGCATGCATCATGTGCATGCTGTGCTGTACTGTAGTGTTCATGTGCTGTGCACTGTGCTGGCTGGTGCATTTTTAGATTTTATTTTTATTGACACTGATTGATCATAGAAGCAACCCCGATTTATAAATTTGTCTCTATAAAAGACAAACATCCCACCACTGCCACAAGAACCGCAGCGTGTCCGATTTACACTCCAGACCTTTCTTTTTTCATGCTTACATTCATCATGTTCATGATGATCTGACTTCGAACCGCGGTCAGATGTCCGCCATTATTCAATCAGGGTTTACGGTCGTTTCGTTACACGGCCTTTTCGTTGCAGCCTGTTCCAGTTCGTTACATTGTTTGGTCGTTTCGTTACACGGGTTTGGTCGTTTCGCAACATGTGTGCCTCTCGGCCGTTTCGTTCCCGGAGTGTTTTTTTCGAGCCGCAACGGCGGGTCCCGCGCGGGGCCGAATAAGCCCCCCTATTTCACTCATAACCCCGCAGAAAGCCCACGGGAATATATAAAAAGACCCCGAAAAAGACACGCTCCCCGCCTTTAACTCTCCCCTGCCTAGGCCTATAGTGTGGTCCATGTGTGCCCGCAAAAAAATCCTTCGAAACGTCTTTCCCCGCGCCCCGCCCGAAAATTGGATAGTAGAACCGCGGCTTCAGCAGTTAATCCTGACAGAGATCGTTGTAGAGTATTTCCAAGTCCATTTCTCCAAAACCTTCGCGTGCATTCTTCAACAATTTATTTGGCTGTGATCCAGGAACTGTGATCTCGTCATACCAAATTCATTTGCCAAATTTCTTTCCAGAATCAGATTTACCTGAACGACTGATCTCACTCAAGACCACGCCTTTCCGCCACGGCATTGACGATCTTTTCGGCGGGAAAATGCTGTAACTATAGAGGACCGTGGATCTGGATAACTGCACGTGAACTATCATCAATAAGACGTAGTCTTATGCAAAATGGTTACTTGTATTGACATTGGGTTTACAAGGGATTGGCATAATAGCTGTTGTTGGAAATATGTCCTGTTACCCTTTCCAACCTGCCAGACCAAAGTGTTAACCCCTTGATCACTGATGACTGGCTGTAATCAACTTACAAATTACACTAGGCTGTAAGTATTTGCTCCGAGTGTCAGCATCAGCATTCTCCATGAATTTTTTTATGTGAAGAATAGAGTTTAGACTTGCGTCCTGCTTGGGCCTCACTGGTGGCTGAGAACCCAAAGCAGGGCATGGCCCGCCGCGGCGGGGCGCCATGATGGCGCCCTGCCTTTTGGAAAATGTAGGCCTCTGCCCTGCCCTGCCTTTTTCAAATCCTGGCGCTGAAACACTAAATGATTGAAAACTCACTTCCCAGTCATAAGGGGTGTAGATACGAAGGTAGCGGGCCTACTGATTAGTATGTGGGGGATTTCAAATCACCCAACCATTAGGGGTGGGGATTGCAGAGTACCCAGCTTTAGGGGTGGGGATTGAAAAGTACCCAGCCAAAAGGGGTGGGGATTCAAAATTGCTGTTGTTACCAGCTGAAAGGGGCTTATGAAAAAGGTGGAGTAACGTTACACTGCATGTGCAACACACTTTATGAGGAGTGACACACGCCCTGCCCCCCCCCCCCCCCCCCNGTGCCGAATTTTTTTACTGCATTCTGACATTCAAGACTCTTTTACCTACCTGTTCCCGTGGTTTACGGTCGTACAGACGTGTAGCGAAACGACCAAACGCATGTAACGAAACGACACCAAACACATCAATCTGGTCCCGCCTAACGAAACGACTGTAACGAAAAGGCCGCGTAACGAAACGATCTGATACCCGCACAAGACGTACCCGCACAAGATGTACCCGCACAAGACGTACACGCACAATGAATATTAAATGATTGCTATGTGCTCTTTTTAAACATCATTTGGATGGTTCGCATGCATCAATGAATTGAAACACATTAAAATGGTATTTTTTAAATTACAAAACAGAGAGTAAATTTGACAGTGTTGTTTTTCTGTGATCGTCGATTTGTATTTTATTCACACCGAGCCTGCTTTTCTGAATATTTCTGACAATCTCGATCTGCCAGTTCATGAACGGATAAACACTCGGAATGCGGGTATTTATCACGCGGCGATTGTAAATTTTACATCATGTACATAAAAGACCAACTATCGTCCATCCATTGCCATTGTTCTGTTTGAATTGATTGAGTAGGGGGTTCAAAAGGGTCATGCAAAGCAACGATCCATGGTCATGGACTCTGATGTACAGTGTAACAGGAAAGAATATCCCCTGTAAAAAGTGTTTATTGATTACGTTACTGAACTCACACAAGGTGGATGTAAAAAGTAAATTTGACAGTAAATTTATGATTTTCAGGATTTAGACTCAGCCTATATTCCACATTTCTGGCTTTTTGCTGCAGACATACCTCTCCCATATTGGAATCAGGAAGATCCAGTAGTCCGAAGTGCTTTCCTGGCTTGTCACTATCGTTCAGTTTCGTAAATTACTGAAAATGGTATGAGTTGTTGTTGAAGAAATTCATTCTGTGTTGTGATTGTCACTGACCACACTATCCACTAGAACTTGGAACTACAGGTTATTTAAAGGGGCATGAAATAATAACAGGTTTCTAAGGTGAAAGAATAGCTTCCTACCAGACTGAGGCTCGAACCCACAGATCTCACATAAGGCATCAACTTGATCTTTGGCCCCTCAACACACATCCATGGATGCCTATGGCAACCCGTTTGTTCATCATTTAATCAAATAAACCAGATTTTTTTTTAAAACCTGTTTTTTTATTTTAAAAAAAGGTTTCTTTTACTCCATTGCAAAGAATCTTGTTTTTTTTAAACTTGTTTTTTAGCCAACTGTTCATTTATTCAAAAAATCCTAGTTTTTACCTGAGTGGAAAATCTTTTTAAAAAAAGGTTTTTAAAAAACAGGTTTTTTAAAAAGAAACTTGTTTTTTTAAAAGAAACCTACTTTTTTAAAAATATAAAAGTTGGTTTATTTTGATCTCTCCATTTGTCCAATAAAAGGAAAAAACAGGTTTTTTTGCAAACCGTTTGTTCATTTAATCAAATAAACCTGTTTTTATTAAAAAACAGTTTTTTTAAAATAAACTAGATTTTTTAAACAGCTTTTTTTTAAAAACAACTTTTTTAAAAAGAACTATTTTTTTAAAAACCTAGTTTCTTTTCTGCAAAATGGAAAAAAACGGTTTTTAAAAAAACAACTTTCTTTTTAAAAAAATTGTTTTTTTCCACATTCTGTAAAAAACAAGATTTTTTCAAAATAAACCTATTATTTTTTAAAAAAAGTGGTTTATTTGATTAAATGAACAAACGGCTTTCCATAGATGCCTGTTTGGTCAAGATTTTGTAAAGTGTTCCCTCTTTGCCCTCTGATGTGACAGTGACTATCAGCTTTGCTCCATCCTCCACTCAGACTCACTCATTTTTTGCAAACATCTATCTTATGGCAAATGCAAAACTGACCTTTGTTTCAAGGTTTCAGTCACAAGAAACTCATTTCTTGTTATTGTCTTGTGAAGGAGATGAAAAAGTCCAAAAGTCATTTCAACTATTGGAAATTTCTTTAAAACCAGGAGCGATCCAGGATTTGGGAAAAAGAGGGGGTGCCCCTGTGCTGGAAACATTGAAATTTGTGCTAAATTCCAGAATTGCACGGTCGATTTTACAGATTTTTGTGCTAAAAAATCCGGTGCGCCCCCTCTGGATCTGCACCTGAAAACATAACCAGTTGGAGCCAAGTCTATTTCTGCAGTGGTCCCATCAAAATTGGTCAAGTCAAGTGTACCCAGTGGAATTGACTGGTGCATTCTTCAGAAATTACCTGCTTTAGTTGACAGTTTTTTGGGTAGCAGCAGTGCTATCACAGTAGCCAATTTTTGAGAAATCAGTAGGCCTATATCATCTCAAGATCTAACCAATTTTTGAGAAATCAGTATATCATCTCAAAATCTAACCAGTTTTTGAGAAATCAGTATATCATCTCAAAATCTTACCAATTTTTGAGAAATCAGTATATCATCAAGATGATCAATGTTCCAAATAACCTGTAGCTTTCAAAGTGACACCTTCACCTGCATCACTGTCAAAATCATGTTGTATTTTATTCTAATCCACCAGTTTTGCAACTCTAAAAGTCAGCTGTTTTGTTGTTTTAGTTCGTAGAGTGCATCTATACAAACAATCAACATATCTTGGTCTCATTATGGGCCCTACATTGTCAATGTAGGGACCATTGATATCACTGGGTTGGTAGGAAATTTTTATTTCTTCCTTCTTCCACACTCAATTGGGACACGATTCCAAGAAAACCACTCAATCACTGCAAAATCAAGTAGTACCATCCTATAGTCAATATTTGTATCCAGGTCTGAAAGGTTAGATAGTTTCAAAAAAATGTTTATTAGCGTATTTGAAGAGTGTTTTATTCTGAACTGATGAACTTAAATATTTCCCTCAGTTTTTTGTTTGGTTCAGGCCGAACAATGGATCCGTATCCATCTCCACCACTTTGCCCGCCCTCTGGTCTCTGAAGGCAGGCCGCTGCCCCCTCCTCCTCCCCCTCCCCTCGCTTCCCCCTTCCTGCCCCTCCCCATTCTCCACTCCCCATCCTCCTCCCCTCCCTGTCCGCCTCTGGATAGGGCACTATCTCCCCACCCTCGGGTAAAGACCGTCCTTGGAGAGGGAGAGGTGCTGGACCCCGCAGTAGACAGCCCCACCCACCCAGCCCTACGCCGCCGATCGGACCATGCTGTTGAATGCACACACACCGTGTTTGTCAATTGGTAAACAATACATGTCTGCAGAATGTGCATGCCGTGTAGTCATTTGTTTGCCCTCCTTCTCTATCTATTGGCTACCAGGAAGACATTCCAGGAGGATGGTAACCCCAAGAACCTGACTGCTGTGCCACAGTCATACATATGTACCCTCCTTGCCCTTTCTTCATTCAATTTCCATTTTCTGATGTACGGACCATCAAATTTGCTGTCAAGCAAATTTCACAGTTCTAGTTTTGCATGGTTGTCACAGGTATCTCTGACAAAATTGGAGTTGGTTTTCTTCATTTTCAGCTTCTTATTAATGGGGCACGACTGGCACTAACTTCACTCCCAGTCCGACATGTTTGTATCGCATTTCACACACATTTGGTGTTAAACATAATTCACCATTTTCTTAACACTTTCTTTGGAGGAATTTTGTCCGGGATATCTGAGTCCACATTTTCTTACTTTCCCTCTGTCATGTCTGTTTTCGAAGCTAAGAAATATCAAATGGCATCAGCCATGCATGTCATACACTGCATCAAAAATAGATAAGCGAGCGAGCTCGCCTATCTGTTTTTGACTACATGTATTACAACACTCACATGATAGTCGTAGTGTTGTAATACATGTAGTGAGTTAGCTGAGCATGTGGTTTCTTTTTAGATCAATCTGAGTGTTGTAACATTTCACATGCATTTCATTTGCTTGTTTCCCCTCTTGGTCTTGTTCGTCATATTCATAATCCATTCTTCTCAACTCTCAACAAATTTTTTTTCACTGACCATATCAAAATGCTTTCCTTATTGCAGTTTACTTTTCATTTCTGGATGTGCTGAGTTAGCTGTGCTTGTAACGGTCTTGAATCTCTACTGTCATGACTGTAGCCGTAGCAATCACACTGATGACTGTATGTGTGCATGCCTGAAGGTGAAATTGTCATCAACATGATTGATGACGACCATAAGTCAGAACCCTGTACAAATGGAGGGAAATGGGGATATGAAAGATAAAACTCTATCTGATTGAAAACCAGGCAAAGAAAATTAAAATAGGCTAAGAATATCAGAAGATTGTTATGAACAAAATCACATCACACCAGTCAAATTACTGCCATTGACTTGAGACGATGTTTGGGCAGGATTATCTACAGATTTATCTGTGTAACTCATGTATTCGATCATCAAATCATGTTTGACCTATTGTAGGACAAGTCAAAAGATTCTGACAATGTGAAGGTCGTTGTCCGTTGTCGACCTATAAACCAGAAAGAGAAGGATACAGGATGTCAGGTTGTTGTGAAGGTAAGCGAGATAATAGAGATATAAAAAATGTAGATGTACAAGAGATACAGAAGGGATCAATTTCACAATTTGCTCCTGCATACTGGTAATTTATTAGACAATTTTAGTATGATTTCAAAGTCCCCACTCCAACACTCATTTTGAGAGAAAGAATTACATGTAGTCAAGTCCTACTGTTCTCTGATCTTGCCTTCCAGTTCTGCCTTGTTAATTCTTTTAAAAAATAAGTTTTCATCATCATTGTTGCAGGTTGACAGTGTAAGGGGTACAATATCTGCTACAAATCCCAATGCTTCCCACGGCGAACCACCAAAAGATTTCACCTTTGATGTTGTATTTGGGCCAGATTGTAAACAAGTCGATGTCTACAATGAAATTGCACGACCTATTGTCGAGTTCGTTCTTGAAGGTTATAATGGTAAGTCAATCTGTACCGGTACATCTATCATCTTATCTCTGAAAACTGCGAACTCATCTTCATTTCGATGAGTCTTCACTGCAGTACCGGTAGTTTTACGTTTAACTTGATGAAGATGAAGGTTATATCTTCATCAAGATGAGACTATCAACCATAGAAAGCCTTACGAAATATACCTCGCATTCTTACTAGTGATATTACTAGTCTTGCTACTAGTACGGATATTCTATCTTTTTGGCCCTTGATGATAATAACAGTCCATTTTGTTGAATCCTTTTAGGTACAATATTTGCATACGGCCAAACAGGCACAGGAAAAACATTTACCATGGAGGGTGTTCGCGCTGTACCAGAATTACGTGGAATTATTCCAAACAGCTTTGCTCATGTATTTGGCCATATAGCAAAAGCTGAGGATGATGTAAGGTATGTTGTGCCATAATGGGTCATATGAATAAAGACTAGTGAATGCTTTTACTTGAATTTTCCAATACAAATGCACTATGCAATGCTGTACAAATCTGAAGTAAAAGCATTTGCTTGTCTTTATTCATATGACCCTTTGTCTCCCTGTTACTAAGTTTGGCCTCAGAAACAAACATTTTCCCAGTTATACTTTTGATTTATCTAAAGTATCGAATGGCTTAGATTTTAAATAATTGGGGCCGTATTCAAAAAAGGGTGTTTAAGACTTAGACGCATGTAACTTCGTCAAATGCATGGTGGAAGTGTGTGCATTTAGTGAAGTTACACACATCTAAGTCTTAATCACGCGATGATCACCCTTTTTGAATACGGCCCTCAGAGTCTAAAGGTAGATTTATACTTTGCGTTTTGCACTTTGCGCTAAGTAAATTTTATCATGTTTATTGTTGCTACCCACAAAAACATAGGGAATGGACAAGCGCAAAGTGCAAAATGGAGAAGTATGAATTGGCCTTAACAATAACATTGTTGTTCTTGTTAGGTTCCTTGTACGTGTATCCTACTTAGAAATTTACAATGAGGAGGTTCGTGATCTGCTGGGTAAAGACCAGACACACAGATTAGAAGTCAAGGAGAGGCCAGATGTGGGAGTGTATGTCAAAGACTTATCGGCCTTTGTTGTAAATAATGCAGATGACATGGACAGAATCATGACGTTAGGAAACAAAAATCGTAAGTTGTATTGAGTTTGTTTCAGTTTGCTGGAAATTAACTTTCCATAATGAACTAACAGAAGACTTGGTAATTGGTTTACAGGAAATTATGGTTCACATTGACCTAAAAGAAGCTTGGTAATTGGTTTACATAAAATTATGGTTCACATTGACCTAAAAGAAGCTTGGTAATTGGTTTACAGGAAATTATGGTTCACAATGACTTAAAAAGACTTGGTACATGTAATTGCTTTTCAAGAATTTATGGTTCACAATGACCTAAAAGAAGAATTGGTGATTGATTTACAAGAATTTTCGGTCCTCCATGACCTAAAGGAAGACTCAGTTAAGTTTACAAAATTTCATGGTCCAGGATGACTTAAAAGAAGACTTATTATATGGTAAATGTAAAAAAACTGTATATTTTGACCCATGAGCCTCTAACTATATTTACTTTATTCCTTTGATTGTTCTTAGGTGTTGTTGGGGCAACAAACATGAATGCAGTTAGTTCAAGATCACATGCAATTTTCACTGTGACGATAGAATGTAGTGAAAAGGGACCTGATGGAAAACATCATGTTCGAGTTGGGAAGCTGCATCTTGTTGATCTGGCTGTAAGTGAGATTTGATTTTTTGTTTTCATTAGCCCGTATCAATTTTTGTTGCAGACTGATTCACCGTGTGCATGGTGTGGTAAAATGGATTTGGTTGTTTTCATTGTAGGGTTCAGAACGACAAGCCAAAACAGGTGCGACAGGTCAGCGGTTAAAGGAGGCAACCAAAATTAATCTGTCATTGTCAACTCTTGGTAACGTCATATCAGCCCTAGTTGACGGCAAGAGTACACACATACCCTACAGAAATTCCAAATTAACTAGACTGCTGCAGGATTCTCTTGGTGGGAATTCGAAAACTCTGATGGTAAGTTTCGTGGTTTTCAATTTAGCTAGGTTTACAATAATGCTGTTGAATAAAGGAGAATGCATATTGGTCTTTAAGAAGATTTACCTGTCTCTACTTCAATTTTTTTGTCACCTGATTAAAAAGAAACATACTGTCTTCTCTTCAGATTGCCAATGTTGGTCCAGCTGACTATAACTACGATGAAGGCATCAGCACTCTCCGCTATGCCAACCGAGCCAAAAACATCAAGAACAAAGCCAAAATCAATGAAGATCCAAAGGACGCCCTCTTACGACAGTTTCAGAAAGAGATCGACGAACTGAAGAGACAGCTTGATGAAGGTGGCGGTGAGGATAAGTCAAAGGGAGCACGGCAGGAGTTGCCACGACCAGCGTGTTTTTACCCTGGGCCTTTTTTTACTCTTCCAGTTAGATCAAACTGCATCAGCTGTTTTATCTAAAGTGGGAACAACCATATTTTCTTTTAAATGTTGTCAAACCTTGTGAATGTTCGTTTTCTGCAGAGTGCTGAGTATACCTTTGCCAATACTCTTGACATTTTGGGCCGTATTCAAAAAGGGTGTTTAAGACTTAGACGTGTGTAACTTCGTCAAATGCGTGGTGGAAGTGTGTGCATTTAGTAAAGTTACACGCATCTAAGTCTTAATCGCGAGATGATCACCCTTTTTGAATAAGGCCCTTTATCTTTTCATTGTTTCAACGAAAAGTCTCAACAGCTACGGTAATCTCCTTTAATTATGGCAGGAATAAATTAATCATTACTTTTCAAAAAGCAGTTGATGCCGTTAGTGTACATCTAGCAACAGCATGTAAATAATTAACTAGATTTATAATGACAGAATACTCAAATCAATTCATTCACAAAAATCACTCATGACATGCTTACGACATGTAGGTTGTCAGAAGTGATCATGATCCTTGGAATTATCATTTGACCAATACAGATCATGCCTACTCACTGCCTCCGCTCCTGCGACTGGATCCTGTGTTTAAAAATTGCTGTTATTTGACCGTTTTGTGCACAGTGTTTGCTGTTTTTTCTGGTGATGCACGATTTAAACTTACGTCTGTGTGGTAGTAGTCCTTACTCAAGACTTTGCGTTCTTTATCAGGGTTTCTGCCAGAAATATTTTTGAGGGTACTAATTCCTTCAAAATCAGCCAAAAAACATGAAATTTAAGAAAATGTCCCTTTTCTGTTCCTTTGAGGGTACTAACGTAGTACCTTTGGTACCCTATGGCGGAAACACTGTTTATAACTTAGAAGCTATCTGAAATACTCCCAGCCCCATAACTTGTGAACTCCCTCAACTACCGGTACCACTCTTCACCCCAAATTATCACAACACTTTTGTTCTGATTTCTGTTGTTGTAATTCAACAGTATTCATACAGTATTTGATGTTTTTGTCGTACATGTTAGCACAGTACATGTAGTCTTAAAATCTGTAGAGGTACAATGAAGAACCTTTTTGATATCCGTTAGCAGATGAGTTAAAACTTCTTCGTGATGAGCCAGCTGCACGTTTTGCTCATTTGAATGTCGAGTTTATTCATGTGTACCTAACAGCTTTGCTTCACCTCCTCTGCAATAATTTTATCATTTCTCTCATCCTTTCATTACGGGCACCTGTGATCACCAGCTTACGGAGGCCAGATGGCTATCCAAAATATGGTTTTCTACCACTAATTCATTTAGTACGAGATAAACAAAATAGTATACATATAACAAAAACATAACCTCATCTGTCCATACTTCATATGCTGCGTTCACACGATATAAACAAAATAGTATACGCTACATATTCTACTTGTATCTTCATTTCTTCTCCGATTCAGACTGTGATCATTACCATTGTATTCTTTGATAATTTCCAGAGGGTATTGGTGAAAGTGGCTCAGAGGAGGAGACTGACAGTGAGGAAGAGGAGATCATCGTTGATGGGGTCGTACAGAAGAGGAAGAGGAGGAAAAAGAAGGGAGGAGGTAGGCGCTGAAAGAGTTTACCACGTATCGGTTTGTAACTATCTTTAAATGAAATCTTAGGAAAATGTGAGTTCTTCTTGAGAGGATTTCTAAAGTAGTTCCACAGGATATTATACTGTTCGGCAATTCAGATTCCTCTAGTGAGGAATTATCTCTTAGTGGGGCAGGATAATGCACCGTTTTTAAAACACAGGTTCCTCTAGTGAGAAATTCTGCACAAAGTATGGTTTTAAAGTGTGAGTTTGTCCAATAAATTTCAGCCAAACTCTCCAAAGAAAAGATGTCTGAGATTCAGGCAAAGATAGAAGCTGATCGTAAAATGTTGGAAACGAAGAAAGATATGGAAGAAGAGGAAAGAGATCGTGTGAAAAAGGATCTTGAGTCTAAAGAAGAGGAACTGAGAAAGGCTCAGTAAGTAAAAAGTTTGGAAATGTGAAGAACTTAGTCAGGGTATTTCTTCGATCTCTTTCTGAAACTGTCCTTTTGTATCTTCATTGATTTTGGCTTTGTTCAAAACCTCAGCGAAAACAATGCTGTGAAATAGAGGGAAAAGAAAGTCATATTCTCATTTCCTTTGCAGAGAAGAGCAGGATGCCCTACAAGTCAAGTTGTCTGCAATTGAGAAGAAGATCATTGTTGGAGGGGAGAATCTCTTGGAAAAGGCAGAGGAGCAGGAGCGACTTCTTGAAGAGAGTGCAAAGGAACTTGAAGAAAGACAACGAAAGGAAGAAGAACTCAAAAAGGCTTTGGAGGAAAAAGAGGTATTGTTGACTAATCCCTTTTGTTTTTGTGCATACATGTACTTCCAACTGTATTTGTATCACACAGTTCACGGCTTTTGCCATATATTTCATCGAGTGAGTATTAAAAATTGAATATTGCATTTAAAAGAGAATGTATACCGGTATATGCATTGATCGATCTTTCCATGTCTTGTAGGGTGAGACCTTAGAGATGGAAGGAAAGTACAACACACTTCAAGAAGAGGCACAATACAAGACCAAGAAAATGAAGAAGCTCTTTGTTATGTTGATGCAGGCAAAATCTGAGGTAGGTTTACGTTCTTCATCCTCCCACAGCAGGGGTTTTTACCTCTTTGTTAGCTAGTGTATGAGGAGGAGCGAGACCAAAGCCCTGGTATTAGTCCGGACGCAAAACCCCGATTTTGGGCTTAGGTGTTTCTTTTTGAATAACAGCATTTTTTTCCCGGTTTTCATATATTTGGAGGGTGTG
>NMRB01004174.1:2259-25848 GCA_002633025.1 Notospermus geniculatus
AAGTATCATGCGTGCAGTAGTACTAGTCGAATCATAACAACACGGTGAGGTGATATGAGAAATGACGAAATGAGTAAAGCGGTGAAATACAAAAAAAGGCAACGGCAGAATAGGACAAAGGCGAATTATGGGAAGAAGAAACAGGATGAGGCGAGATTAGATAAAGGCGGATTGGAATTAAGGCCAGTAAAGACAAAGGCAGAGTAGAACAAGTGCAAGATATGCAAAGGCGAATTGAGAAAAGGCGAAATTGATAATGGCAAAATGAGTGAAGACAAAATAAGAAGATGGTGAAATGAGACAAAGGCGAATCAAGAAAAGGCAAGAAGAGAAAAGGCAAAATGGTACAAAGGCAAAATAGGACAAAGGCGAATTAAAGGAAGGCGAAGTAGGATGAGGCAAGACGAGATAAAGGCGAGTTGAGAGAAAGGCAAATTAAGACAAAGGCAGAAAGAACAAAGGCAAGATATGCGAAGGCGAATTGAGAAAAGGCGAAATTGATAATGGCAAAATGAGTGAAGGCAAACTAAGAAGATGGTGAAATGAGACAAAGGTGAATCAAGAAAAGGCAAGAAGAGAAAAGGCAAAATGGTACAAAGGCAAAGTAGGACAAAGGTGAATTAAAGGAAGGCGAAGTGGGATGAGGCAAGACGAGATGAAGGCGAGTTGAGAGAAAGGCGAATTAAGACAAAGGCAGAATAGAACATAGGCAATATATGCGAAGGCGAATTGAGAAAAGGCGAAATCGATAATGGCAAAATGAGAAAAGGCAAAATGGGACAAGGCGAAATGAGATAAGGCGAATAGAGCATGTACCATAATCTTACCCTTTGTTCACTCATCTTCATCAAAATCTTAATTAAAAAACCATAATGTAATGAAGTCATGTAAAGGAATTGCTCGGTCTGATTGGATGACAAACTGACGCGAGGCCTACGGCGATATCGCGGTCTGCAACAAAATCAAACACGTTTGATATCACCGCAGCCCACCACCGGCAAGGATTTAAGCCGCTCTCACACGTGCGACAATTTGCGTGCGATTGTATTTTTCTACGTTACGCAAACAATCGCAGAAATTATCGCAGATTTGTCGCAGACGTATCGCAGAATTGTCGTAAACTTAACGATAATCAGCGTTTTTTGGCGTTCACTTGCGGCTGTTTGCGACAATCTGCGATTACAGCTGCGACAATCTTGCGACAATGGGTGATTTCAAAGTTGGTGTTAACACCAGGTGTTAACACTGACACCAACACTAACCCCCATCTCAACACCAACTTTGAAGTCAAGCAGTGGTGTTGGTGTTAACGCTTGGTGTTGGTGTTACCCAATTTCAAAGTTGGTGTTGAGTGTTAACATCAACACCAACACCAACACTAACACCCATTTCAACACCAACTTTGAAATCAAGCAGTGGTGTTGGTGTTAACACCTGGTGTTGGTGTAATCTCATTTCAATGTTGGTGTTGGGTGTTAACCTCAACACCGGTTGTTGAGCTAAACCGCAGCTGGTGTTTACTCCAATAAAATATAAAGGAGTTTCTTGTTGTGTTAACACCCAACCCCTAGGGGTTAACACCAGCTTGATTTCAAAGTTGGTGTTAGTGTTAGGCCTGCATGCATTTACCTCAGAATTTGAATCAACTTCCTCTATTTGGGCCAAAACATAGGCATAAAGCTTGTTATCACCAAATAAGACATCTTACCTGATAAAAACTTGCGAAATCAAAGAAATTTGACCAAACCACAGCCAGCCAAACAACATGGATGACAATCTGGGGATTCCCCAAGGTCAACACCAACACCGGTGTTGACACTGGTGTTAACAACGGTGTTGACTGGGACCTGGTGTTTTGGGCATCAGTTCAACACCATCCACCAACACCCGGTGTAGACCAAACACCAGTGTTGACACCAGTGTTCACTCTCGGTGTCAACACCTGTCATGGTGTTTGGGGGTCTGGGTAGACACCAACACCAACACTGACACCCAACACTAACACCAACACCAACTTTGAAATCACCCAATACGGGTTTTCTGTCTGCAGCCTCTTTAGTCGACACCGATAATTTGGGGTTATAAACGATTTTTTGCAACATTGTGCGATATTTTGCGACAATCTGCGGTTGCTTTGCGATAAGTTGCGACAAGGTTAAATTTTTTGAACATTTCCAAAATTTCACGATTATACGCGATTGCCTGCAACATTATCGCAAGTTCTGCGATAGTTTGCGTTAATTTGCGACAGTACACCTGCGATTGTGTATCGCAATTAAATGCAAGCCAACTGTCGCACGTGTGAGAGTGGCTTTTACATAGCCGGTAGGGATTTTTGCTGCAATCCTGCCGGCGACAATGCCGCAACACCTGATCGACTGCTCTTTTGCCTGCGATCAGCCGGAGGTAATTGCCGCAAGCCCACCGCCGACCAAAATCGCAACTACGGTGGATCACATGCTTAAAGCGACGTACGCGTGCTCTGCAGTACTGCACATCGACATTTCCTCTCTTTCCCGTATGGCGGCAGTACTACAGTTTGTGCATGGAATTCCAATTACGTCATCTTATTATAATACTACGGAATTTACTATGACCAATCAGCAACCAGAAGAGTGAATGATCATGGTGATGCCGACGGCGACGATTCTATGAGTCAAGGCCTGTATCCACTAGTCCGGGTTACCGCTGCGGTTTGCCGCGCCGGGATTTTTTCACAGGGTTTTGGATAATCATTCGATGGTTTAACAATACAATGGCGTGTTATTTATCCCAATGCCTGTGAAAATCGCTCCCGCGCCGCAAACCGCACCGGAAACCGTTGTAGTGGATACGGGGCTTCATCCGCAAAACATGGAAAGGCTTGTGTTGGCCGGGGGTCAACGACGTTGGGGAGGTACACTGCTAGGTCCTCATTAGCGGTAACACAATTTTCTGTCTTCACACGCCGCCATCTGGTTAAACTTGCAGCAGTGACGCGAATTCTCTGGTCAGCCTTCTCACACTTCGTTTTGTTCGGAGCCATGATTGTTGTTAGTCTGTCGATTTCGTTCTCGGAAATCCCCGTGAGAATTTGAAATTTTTCCGGCAGTAAACACTAATGTCGCCCAAATTCATTGAAATAATATTAATATATTTTTCCAGGTTTTATGGTATAAAACGTCTACGATACCATTATTTTGATGGTTCAAAGATGCTAGAAATCACATTAGATCAGTTTCAAGAACCCGGCCATTTATGAATAAAATTGGGGTGCTATCGCGGGTCGCGCTAGTTCAACGAGATTTCATTTTCAACCTCGCGACTACATCGCTATAATATCTGCATGTTCCAGAATGCTGTTCAGACTTCTCATGTTCATAACAACAGTGTCTCTCTCAATCAGCGAAGACAGTTCTTGTAAGTATAATACTATGATCGTGCATGTCATGTGATTTGAATCAAACAAGACCCGGATCTTTATCTTCCGACACATTGTTTTACGAATGCATGAACTAAACTTGGCATGTTCACAACCGCCTTGTTGATCACAGATAGTCGCGTAAAATCGCGTTCACACCGAAACGGGATTTCGGTGCGTTTTGCGGTGCGGTTCCCGCAAGTCAATCGCGTTGATGCTACATCAATGAAGCGTCCACGCAGAAATGATGCGGGAGAGCATTTATGGATATCTTGCCAACGCGTACCGCATGTCTGGCTCTATTCCTGGACCTGGAAGACGAGACCACTGCTAATGGATAGAGTGTACTCTTCATTAAAGCTGAACCAAGCCGAAGAATTCAACCTACTTGGGTTGAATGAATCACTCACACAGAAAAAATATTCGTCTGCACTTGAGATAAGTGGGTGTTAAAGCGCTTTGAAACACAAATATCTCGTATTTGAGATAATAATACATGTATCTCGAATCGATAAAGCATCTGTCTAATGACTTAACTTGTTATATCTGTGACACTACCCAGACAAATGGCGTGGTAAGCCTTCTGATACGCAACGTATCTCGCGCTTGAGATATCAATATTATCGAACAGAGATATTGGTCCTCGCAAATAAACTGGATCAGTGCGGGCCACCAGTGAGTTCGACCTGACGAGATAACAATGTTGTAATTCGCAAAAAAAATTAATACAGAAACGCTGATTCACGACAGCAAACACATAAGAATATTGATATACATGTAATATGGTTTGAAATCAGACACAAATTTTAGGTTGTGAATGTTTTCCTTTCAGAATTGTAAAATCAATAATTGTACAGCATCGGTTTTCTCTTTACCATACAAAAGATTTTGTGCTGTGAATTGGTATACACCATCCAACTGAACTCTACATAGCTTCTCGGCCTTTTGGCTAAGGTTAAAGTTATTTAAAATAACTTTAACAGTAGAGTTTGGTCCTGATTGCTTAGCTTCAGGAATTGCTTAGCTTGGTCCTGATTGCAAGCTAAGCAATCAGGAGCAAACTCAACTATGATGCAAACTCAACTATGCAGTTGGTTATAAACAACCCGAGTTGAAAGGTCCAACACTTTGGGTTGATAAAGAACCCAAAACATAATGTAGACGGGTAAATGCAAACAATCCGGGAATTCGTATCGAAATGAACGTCATTGGTAATCTCAGCTGCACACATTTTAGTCTCCAAGATACAATACGGCGGTGACTCATTTTGAAAGGAGCGTCATCTCATGTGGATACATTTTAGTCTCAAAGATAGATGAGAGTTCACTCAGGTCAACATACCACATCTCTTTAAATAATATTATGAGTACTCACAGTGATATTTCGTTGTCTCCAGATAAGACCAAAACATGTTCCTCCAGAAAATTTGACTGGAGACAGTCGTATGTCTACTTGAGATATCGGTTACGTTTACCGAGTTTCAAAGCTGTCAACTCAAGATCCAAAAGTAACTTCTTTTACGGACAAACGTTCAAGTGATTTTTATCTCAAGTGGAGACGAATATTTTTCTGTGTTCAGATTCCGAGTGTTTGCCTTGTCGTAATGTTAAACATGAATGTGCTAGTCAATCACTCAAGTTAATGTACTAGGCACATTGATCCCGGAGCCGCCGAAACGCGGTAGCGATGACTTTTTGGATCACGTTTTAAGTCAAGCGCACATTTGCAACAAAACTCAATGAAGTAGGTATAGGTGTGTTTTTTTTAAAAATCGACTGACCTGGCTGAATGACGAGTCGACAGCGTTGGATCAGTCGACTTTATAAACACCCCTACCGCATGGAGGTTTGCCGCAAATGGCGCTTGGCTTTATAGTTGGGTTTGGTGGAGATGATTTACCGATGTCAGTTGACTATGATGGGGACCAGTTTAACTACTGCTATACCGTGAATGAAGAGGTGGCACGGCAAGTGGTAACTATTGGCGCATTTTCTGCCGGAAGGAATGTTAAGTTGAAGGAAATTTAAAATAGGTCAGGTCGACAACGTCACACAATCATCATGCATGTTTCAGAAATTAGGTCAGCACGTCATCGTGCATTGAAGGTGAGTTTGATGGCAATAGCATTCTGTGCACTCCCGATGAATTGCTTCGATGATATGGGATCGGAGCATCTCGGACATCTTCGGCAATGTGCCTAGTCCATTGCGTATGGGCGTATACAGGGTGATCAATAAAAACATTCACAAAACATTTCTGGACTACCCTTGTGGTAACAAAACATATTGATGGGTGCCGTGTTGATCAGCAGTGATATAAAAATGAAGAAATTCGAAAACACCTTTTTCATGATCAACTTAGTATTATTGAGACTAGCTTTCGACCCCTACTAGGTCTTCATCGGGTCTTATGTGACCTGATGAAGACCTAGTAGGGGTCGAAAGCTAGTCTCAATAATACTAAGTTGATCATGAAAAAGGTGTTTTCGAATTTCTTCATTTTGGTAACAAAACAATTAGTTTGGTTCCCGAACCCACCACTAGGGCTATGAGGGTTCGGTATTGGCTTCCGAGCATTTCCTTATATGGCGTTACTATTTTTAGAATCACTATGAAAACATAGGCACGTGGTTGGAAAATGTCACAAAGCGAACTCGGCCACTACCTCGAAAAACAATACCGACTGCGTTGTTTGTGCGAACGCAACTATCGAGAAGCAGAGAAGTTTATTTGATTCAGAGGCTGGTAAAAACGACAAACTTGCTGAATTGTTGGTGAAATTCGGCGGTGACCTGTGCATGCATGCTGCGTTGTAGGCACCGCGAACATGTGCAGAAAGCGTGATGCTCTCGAAAAGGCATTCAAGGCAAATTGTGTTGCTTCTGCAGCAAGACTCACGGTGTGCCAGGTCACCAACAACCAAACCCATACCCGCC
The DNA here is from genome assembly GCA_002633025.1 of Notospermus geniculatus. NCBI lineage: Eukaryota > Metazoa > Nemertea > Pilidiophora > Heteronemertea > Lineidae > Notospermus > Notospermus geniculatus. The sequence goes on from NMRB01004174.1 coordinate 8,595, forward strand.
TACGAAAATTCGGTTGGAGGTTCTCTCGTTGACGTTGCATAATGCATCCACCATTTTGTCTACTGATCACCTGATAGCGGCGTGGGTTGGAGAGTGTCTCCCTTGCGGTTGGAGAGTGTCTCGTGACGTCAGACACCAGAAACCTCGGTGCGGACAGAAGCCAATACCGAACCCTCATAGCCCTAGCGGTGGGTTCGGGAACCAAACTACAAAACAATTCCTTTGACATCTCTAAACCTGCTGCTGTTTTACTTCAAATTTCATAAGCAGCCTCATTTCGAGAGCGGGTGCACTGACTTCATGCCCAATGCAGCCTTTCACTAAAACAGTGCCATCACTGTGCACGTGGAGAGGCACCTGGCACTGCAACTTGTGTTTCTACAATGAATCTTTTCATTTTTGCACATCACCTATCTTCTACATTCCTACTTAACCACAGTAGGTCATCCCCAATCATTTCACAAAATACCAATTGCTCCCTGGTTCCGATAACACTGGGTAATGTTGTCTTCGTCAGCGATGAATTTGGCGTTAAAATGTTACAAGTTTATGATCGCCCTTACGTACGATCTGTAACAGAGAGGGTTTTGAATCTCTTTGGTGGCGCTGGAATAACAGCTGGAAGATAACAGCTACCGTACCAAACCAATGCAGACGGGGTTTGTTTTGAAAGGATAGTATGTAGGAATTTCATTTTAGAACGACATACGAGGAGAATTATGCCAGTGTCCACATAAATTAAATGCGTACACTCACATAAAGCCTCTCTTTGACAGTGCCTCTTTCACATGCCAACTGACGTCGTAAAGGTGACTAATATGGCAATAGGGAGTTTCTGCAAGCTTACGTTTTTCATTTACGATTACGATTTGACAACGTCATGACGTCACGCCTCATGTCAAGAAAGAACGTGACGCGATGGCGTCATCATTTGACTTGAAACTTCCCGAGCCAGGTGAAAAGAGGGCGTCCCATATTTGGCAAGCGCTCCAGGGCAGATGTGCCAAGCATTCTTCTTGTCATTTTTGCTGCAACTGCGAAATATACCCATTTATGAATGCGTTAAATTGCAGGCAAATTCTTGGATTACAAAAATGAAATATTTGGCTTTGATTAAATTAAGTTTATTAGGTGTAACAAACGATTTTCACGTAAAAACTTCCCGCAGAGCCGACGCCATGACGTTTTCAAATTGTAACCGTTAATGTAAAACGTAAGTTTGCAGAACCTCACTATCATTACGTAATTCCATACTAACCAGATGATCATTATATTTAATGCTCTTATTTTCAGCCCTACATGGCTCAGTTATCGCCTGGTCAAATGTTACATACGCACAAGTTCATGATNGTGAAAAATGACCTTTATGTTTTCGTAACGCATGTAACGTTACGTGCGTTACACATCTCTCAGGCAAATTTCCATTGAGATAATATGAAAATCCCAGTGATTTCTTTGGTTTTTATTGTTCGTTGACCCATTCTACCTTTGAATATGAGAAATGAAGGCCAAATATGGTCAGTTTTTTTCTCACAAAAAAGGGTATTTTTTGTTACGTGCGTTACACAGACAATTTACCTGAACCTTTATCGGATTTTTTTCAAAATACATTAGTAAATCAGACATTGAGTGACTATCATTGCTTAATGTACACCTCTACTCAGTAGAAGACCGTGTGACTCGGTATTTTTTGTGTTGGAAATGACAATTAAGTGAGAAAACATATACATCATTGTTTTTGCCTTTTTTTCGAATCTTGAAAGTGGCTTATGTTTAATGATGTGGCAGGATGGCATAAGTGAAAATGTCAAACTTAATTTATCATTTTCTACTGGTTTAGATGTCTAAGTTTCCAAAAAAATGTATCCCATGGACATATTTCAAAGTTTTATTTTTCTGACCCAGGACCACTTTGCGTGGAATGGCCCATCAACTGAGATGGTTGCGAGTCCCTGATGTGGACCCGATGGTGACCCGCAAGCTAGACTCACGGAAAAACCTTCACTTGTCACCTAAATGGTGGCAAGACCTATTTTATCATTTGTTAATTTTCCATGTTATTGGCTGGGCTGTGCACCTGGTATACACAGGCCACAAATCAGGCAAGTTGCTATTTGACCAGTTTTTAACCATTTTATCCCTGGGGACAAACTAAGGTCTTCGTGGGCCACGTCGATGCTTCATGACATTAACACAAATTCTGTAGACAACCTTAACCCTAACCCAAGAATACGTCACATGATGCGAATTGAGAAGGTATTTCTGGTGGAATCATTGCTGATAAAGTCAACAACTTTCTCCTATATGAGATCTGTGCCTATGTGTGTTTTTGAGATAAGGCAACATATACGAGCGATAAGAAGTTTAGCTGCTGATAGATTAACGTGTTTTTGGCAAAGTATAAAGCAGCGTCATTAGACTGCACACAATGAACGGAACACAGTACACGTACACACTTATGTCTGTCATTGTCTAGAGTGTTTAATCAATACGGCAACGAAGCTTCATTCCCAACAGTAAACCGTCATGAAATTCCTTCAGTTGTAGACGTCAGGGCCCATATTCATAAAAGTACTTAAGTCTAAGTGTGGCACTTATCCTTGGTTCAACACAAAAGATAAGTATCACACTTAGACTTAAGTACTTTTATATGAGCCCTGGAGATGGTGCCGCATGACAGGCTCATTCCAGATTGGAGTTTGGGAACTTATGTGGGCTACAGTGGTGGACATAATCATTAGAGCAGAGGGAATTCCAAGTTTTCATTCAAGGCAAAATGTCTGCCTCTGTATTCCAGTCAGTCCTAGATATGCACTCCTTTAAGCCCAGGTCACACTATGGCGACTTAGGCGGGCGAATCCCCGCGAACTAGAATGAAATGGTCCATGGACCATTGTGCTCATCCCTTTGGACATAATAGTGTAATGACAGAGAGAAGTATGTACACTCTTGTAGAAAAGTAAAAGGACAGCACGTTTCCCTACATATCTCAAAAATCATTGGAGCTAGAGCAATGGTATTATTTTGCACCCAATCTGTAGCAACGTGTTGGGCATAGAACCATGGTGTTTTGCCAAAAATCAATTTTAAGTAAGTAAGAGAAAAATGACATTTTATAAAACCACTTTTTTGACAATTTTTGAAAAATCGTCTGATTTGAAATTTTCTTTCTTCATTATATTCAATTTGCCCGACTGACCAACATCTGCAACTTTTCCCTTCTAAAATCTAAAGTGAAAATGACTCTTGGCATGTTTTAGCAAAAATAAATCCCACTCGCACAGTCATGCAGAAACACAGCCCCTCTTTAAGGATTTTATAGTCTGAAGTCCAGGCCTTGGGCTGTTCCAGTTCATTTGTCACGTTATGCACCAAATGGGGAAGAGACACTGACTTCAACCCATGTCTTGTCAGTGCAAAACATCATCAATACCATGATTTGACTTTTATTGTAAAAGGAAGTTAGGTCATACTGTCAATATAACAAGAGTCATGGGAGGCCACAGATTTTGTTGATCACAGTCTGTTATGACGCTAAGATTCCGTGGTAAGGAGGGGCTGTCCCAGAGGTGTTGTCCGCTTGACAGTATGGGTGGGATTTATTTTGCTGCAAAATGCCAAAAAAGGCTTTTTATGGTTTCCGATCTCAAGATCGGAAACCATATTGTGTTTGGTCGTGGTGTCTGTCTGTCTGTCTGTCTGTCTGTCTGTGTATCTGTCTGTTCAGTCTGTCACACCTGTAACTTTGTTCCTGTAAGAGCTACAGACCTGGAAATGTGACCTACCCCCAGGTTTCATGACCTGAGCTACAAGATGGAATGAAAATTTCAGGTCTCCGATACCTGGTTCATGGTGAAATCGATATATCAAAAGTTGAGATTTTGTCTGTCACACTTTTGTTTCTTGAATAACTTGTCTCCGANTATCGCATACTCACTTGCCAGTAGACAGTAATGCAATCGACGCCACATTCTGTTATGCTGAATTGCCCTGGTGCCAAAGTGGGATTTCTGGCAGGAACTAGAAAAAAATCCTGCGCTATCACAAATGGAAAATGGTACATAAGAATTCAATTCACAACCTTGTTGTCTTACCAACATCATTTCTACATGTAGGATATGGATTCGGATTTAACGCTCAGGGTCCATTTCATAAACGTACTTAAGTAAAAGTGTGATACTTATCTTTTACGTTGAACAAAGAATAGCAGGGCTTTCATTAATTTCAGATGTCAGGGTGTCATTGACTTCCACCGTTTTTTCCCAATGCGTCAATGACGCCCATCCCTGGAGGCCAATGCATCACCTGACTCCCTCATTTTGTGGTCAATGCGTATTGCCTTATTCACCATTATATATGTTCTGATCTTTTTTCCTTTTTTGACATGACGACTTGTCTGTGTTTGTATCGAAAACTTCAAATAAAACACTGGTTTTCTCTTGTTTGTTGGTACCTTACATCATAAATCAATGGGTCTTCTTGCGAGGGACAGGCCGGGGAACAATGTTCACAGATTTAAATAGCGTTAGCTGCCACGCCATACAGAACTGACAGAAAGCCACGTGCTATGATAAAAATCACGAAAATGAATGGTGACGTCAGCGGTGTTGCCGCCTGGTGCTGAGTCATTGTGTGATCAGTGTATTGTGTGGAGAGATGAACGCGATCGTCAACAGAAAGTCAGGCGGTTGTGCGCTATCATTTGGCTATAGGCCTAATACTAAGACGGAAACATCTTCCCGGGGTTGGGCGTTTCAGGAATACGGCAGGAGTGGGATGCTGATGCGTATTTCGACGATCATATAATAATTTTAGAGCGTATTTGACTTCTTTGAAGTGCAAGGCAATGCATATTTGACGAACACTGCTATTCGTTTCGTGCGTAAATTGAGATTTCAGTGCGTAAAATACGTCCATACGCACGCTATTGAAAGCCCTGGGTCTGCCTGACAACCGAAGGTCCGCCCATCGAGCTCCAGATGACTCAAACGTACTATAGGCTTTCTTCTCATTCTCATTATCAGTTTCCCTGTCGTTCATTCTAGCTTGATGGAGGGGCGTCAAAGCTTTTTTTTCTCGTTTTTCTCATTTTCAATTACTTTTTTGGTCAGTTTTTTAGAAGTGCTCCCTTCTTACTTTAGGCCCTCTTCTATTGCCCTTTCCCTATTCCCCTTTAGGCCCTCTTCTATTACCCTTTCCCTATTCCCCTTTCCCTATTCGTTTCGTTGGTCAGTTAGCTGCAGATGCCGCTCACCTAGCCGTTCCTTTTATTTATTCACATTTCTGTGACATCATACTCTGGTTATAAACTAGGTGGCAGTATCGGTGCCTCTTATTATTTTGTGTTCCATGTTTACTCGCTCTGCATGTCATTTTTATACTTCTCAAATGCTATCGTCTTGTCTTACGATTGCTCTTTATAAATTACACATTCCTTAACTCATAAACTTTCTTCGTTCAGCCTAATCACTCTTTTTATTTATCTTTTTCTGATTCCCTTTTGTTGGTATTTGGAGTGTGCAGGTTGCAGCTCTATTGCTTCTTTTACCTCTTCTTCCCATCCGTTTACCTACTAATTACACAAGCTACAATTAATATGACACCTTTCCAAATCACACGTGTACTAATCATACTCTGTTTCTGTTTTACAGGTCTTCTCTTTGCAATTAGGCCCAGCTCTCAACAATGGGGCCTTGTTTTCTATTCAACTATTTCTTCACACCTCCTGTTTGCACAGGGTTTCTTATTTCAGATTGATTTGTAATGTTGGGATCCAGCTCATTATACTGTTGGTAGCTCAACTGATAAGTTCCAGCTTGTCAAAGACCCCGATTGGGGTCGAAAATTTGCGTAATTCTGGAAGTTGACAACATTAAGGCAATCCCTTGTTCAAATTCTTCGAAATGTGTATTTTCAGTCCCCAGCACCGAAGTTCATTTCGTCAACAATCGAACTATGGCTGTTCGTGCCGGTCTGGTAAAGACGTATAGATGTGAGACAGAGAGTAACCCTATCAGCGAAGTAGACTGGTGGTGGATGAGGTCTGGAATAACCTCCTGGACAGCAATACCGGTAACATCGAAGGTTTCTCTCTCTGAGAGAAATGGTCAATACAATGGAAAGATTAGAGTCAGCGAGACATCGATAATGGCGACCAAGGATATGAACGGCAGGAAGATCATGTGCAGATCTATCTACTCTTTCTCCGGTCAACGTCTTTATAAAACTAATACGACCCAAATGTCTGTCTTGTGTAAGTACCTCGGCCGTACGCACAAAGCATTTAAGTGTAAAATTTACTATAAACAATAGCTTAAGTGAAATTATGCAAACGGCCCATTGTTTTCTTGCCACATACACTCACTGGCCATAAGTATTGCAACATAGGTTTTTTTTCTGAATTTCTCTTATACCTTTACTACTTTTACATCTATTTTCAAATATGTATAGGGGGGAGGGGCCTATGGCAAAACATGCTCTGGGCCATATGGACTGAAAACTCTCACTGCTGGTGAAAATATGAAACCATGAAAGCGAAATAACAAAACGTTAAAATGACAAAATCTTCATGTGATTCTGGATCATTCTTTCCTTTTCATGATAATGAGGCCTGATGATGAGAAAGGATTTTACAAGAAAAAAATAAAAAAATATCAACTGTGAACTTATTATCGAAAGTTAACGCATTTTCATCTTAGTTTTTTCGCAGTTGTGAGTGAATTTCTGTTGTCATCATTTTGTAAAAATTTGGTGGTCTTGCACTTCAAAATGCTCGAGATCTCAAATCGGTGTTATTTTGATATTCTGATATTTTCGTGATATATTCACTTTTCCTTAAAGCTTTTCGAATGACAAGGTTATAACGCCTCAAAGTATCACATCCACATTTTAAAATCAAAGACTGATGAATGACTACCGAGAAATTAAGAAAAAACCTATGTTGCGATACTTATGGCTCAGTTGCTAAAATATCTTTTATTTGGTTTCGAACATCCTTTTGATAAATTTAACATCTCGCTGTTCATAGCAGTACAATATTTTATCCGGGGCTCAAACCGTTTTCCTGGTCTCTAAACTCATTACTTGTATTATTTGTATATTCATTCTGTTCATGCCAACGGAGCGGGAGTGGAGGTGGGGGTGGGGGGCGGGAGATTTTGGAATTCTGCCCGAGTGGTTTTTTCCACTTCGCGCGGGGTTCCAGAGTTTCCGGCTTCCTTTTTTCCCACTTTTATCTCTTGCTCCCTTGGTTAACTTAATCCTCTGTGTAATCCTTTTGTTATTTCTCCTGCTTGGGTTCACCATGTCCTCAGTCGCAGAGTCACAACGGTGCTCCGGGGTCTCATTTCAATATGGACTTTTTGTGCCATCTGCGTCAGACGGAGCACCGTTGTGTCGAAGTTATATCTAGTTACCACCATTTTATTTTGATGTTTGTTTCTTGTATGGGAGTTGAACAACTTCAAATGCACAAACCTGCACTGTCACCAAAATTTTGTTTCTTGTACTCTGTAGTGGGTAGCCATAATGGTTTTTACCGCGGCATCCACTTTAAATAAAATAAATAAATAAATAAATAAATACTTATGGCCAGTGAGTGTATGCGATAGACTGGTACCCGGTCCCTACATAGCTCAGACGGAGAAAGGGACCGGTATTGGGCGGCCATACTTGGCAGAAACCTGCCATAATATGACGTCACAGAGGATTTCCCTCAGTACTGAGAAATAGCTTACTTACATCACATCCCAGTTAGCTAACCAATCAAATACGTCGTTACGTCAGGCAATACCGGTCCCTTATCATTGAGCTATGTTGGGACCGGGAACCAGTGTATGTATGTGATGGATCTGGCGGACACCTACCTTAGGAAAAGAGAACGGTTTGCGTGATCAAGTGAACGGCAAGCTACCCTTCAGCGCTCAAGTATACCAGACGCAAAATTGGACAGATTTGTTCACCACAGTTGGCTTACATGTAGCAGATAGGGTAGAATTGGAACAAGCCATCCTAGGTGACATTTTGCAGAGTTTAGATTATGCCTAACGCGTTCCACCGGATGACTCGCAAGGAAGCGTTCTGAGGACATTTAGTTCCAAATTTCTCTAATACGCCACGTCACGACCCCATCACTCTCACATTTTCATTTTGGCTGATAAGGAACAAATCAAGAGGGCACCACTCTGCTTTACTCTTGGAAGATTTGGATGTCGTGCTATATTCAGTGGCGGATCCAGGAGTTGCCGAACGAGGGGGAGGGGCGTGGAATGGACAAAACCCCATTCCCTGAGCGCGAAGGTCCGAAAATTTGAGGGTAAAAGTGCCGGAAAGGCGATTTCCTGGCACCTGGGCAGGCCAAATTGAACTTTCTTTTTGCTGAAAATCAGGGGTCTGATTATATGCCTTCCAAAATTTTTGCTGCTCGACGGCTGAACGCCCCCCCCCCCTTGGATTCGCCACTGATATTGTCTGGCTATCGCAAATTCTGTATTCCAGTTCCCCCCGATGGCATTGAGCTGTCTGAGACCAACATTACTATAAAAGAACGAGAATCCAAGACCATCACCTGTCGTACAACAACCAGTAGCAACCCAGCCGTCTCCGTGTCGGTGAAGAAGAAATTAGGGCCCATAGAGATTGATGTCACTGCTCCCCCCAGCGTGACTATTGGAGCTCATTCAGGGAAGGATGTAAGTGTGGAAATCAAGGTGGGCACAAACAGGAAGGATAACGGAGCCCAGTACATCTGTACTTCTACCTATGATTCAACAACTACATTTAGGAAAACTGCAACAGTCAACGTCATTCGTAAGTACAGACCACTACTCCCCAGGCTGAATTCACAGGATCCACATGGCATCTCACTGTCGGTGACAACTTTGTCCAAACCATAAGTAAATGTTTTGATCAACTGTACATATTTCTAGCGATGTACATAATTCTATCGATCATGAAGAAATACCGTGGGTGTTTCTGCGTTTCATTTTGACTTGCAAAGAAATGGTGTACTCTCGCACCTCTCGTGCTGTAATACTGATTTGTGATACCATATGGACGGACCACCCAAACAGAATATTACTTTCCGTATACCGTAGAAGTAATAAATGTCCGCCCTGAATAAATGTCCTACTTTGCTCTAATACGACAGGGGAAATTGTTCTACTAGGACACCCATCCCTGGCGGACAATTTTTACTTTTACACTGGCTTGAGAAATAATTTCATATACTGCTATATGCGAGGCTACAGCAACCTTTCATATACATCAGATATTTTTTTTTCATTTACCGGCCCGGGTAAAGTTCTGATATGGACCATTTTTGCAAAAATTAATGAAGTCAGTTATATGAAACGTGTTCATCTGTGCAGGATTATGTTCATGTATTTTAACTTGGTAGGAAGTCCGTGCCACCCATATGGAGAATATATGGGGTGGTGAATATGAGATTTGCTATATGGGATCCATGTTGCCTGCCCATATTAGACCCATTTGGGACATCAGATGGAGACCAGACTATGGCCTCCTGATGTTGTGAGCGTGCGCTGAGTACCACTGACTGACTACCTCGCGTCATACTCGTTGTGGAGGAGGGCGCTGTACTAGCACCACACGGCGTCGCTGCGAGCGTTGTGACCAAAATGTCGCTTTTCTAACGTTATTTCCATTTATTTCTGGCATGAAAGTTACGCGTTTGTTTTGGTCACCCGACAGTAAAACTTACATCATCGTGTAGCAGATGAAACTTTCTTTTAATCTCATAACGTTTTTTTCTTAAAATAAGAGATATGAATGCGATTATAATAGGGCTTACTGGGTATAGCATAATCATAAAAAGCATAACATAATCGGGAGTACTCATTATTTTCACGCCCACCATGACAGTGGCGCGGATACCTAGTTTCTTGTCGTTCCGCTAGGTGATTGGTTGTCAGAGTGACGCCAGCACCTCTTGAGTCTCATGGCTGCGCCCATACTAGTAGTTTGCCGCTTCGATGATTGAAATCGAGACAGAAGCCGAGAGTTTTTTAATTCATATGTAACAAGAAATTCAGTGAAATGAAACATGCACATGCATCAGGTCGAAGTCTAAATCAGTTAGCACTTAGATCAGTTGATCGAATTTATGAACCAAGGTCTGCCTCATCTTGGCATACGCAGAAATTGAATCATGAGTCATGCGGCGGGGGGGCTACAGTGCGTTCCATCATATTATTGCTTGACATAGCCTAATATGATGCCTCGGGGTTGAACTCAGCACTTCTATAAAGATATTTCCTTAACATTACCTACCTGATACAACAATGCAGTGAGCAAACACGACACCAATGTAGGCCTAACGATCGTCATCTTCAGGTTGGAACTTGGATGGCTTGCAACCGGCCATATAGATTTCAAGGAATCCTAGAAAACAAGGAATCCTAATGAATATGGTCTGCAGGATAACACCAGTACTCACGAATGAGGCCTTGGCTAACAGCTCACGGCTGAGGCACTGCATGTGGAGTGATCATCACATGGGCCCCAGATGATGGGTGCGGAGTCGGCACATCCGACGGTGATCAATACCACTAGGCCAAATTGTATGTATGCCTACATACAAAACTAGCCAGTGTAATCATGTGCACCGGTAACAGAAACAGCAAACGAAACTAGGCCCTATGCGCGCACACTGCACATGCAACAGAGCCGAGTGCATGGAGAGAGAGCTCCAAGCGTAGGCCTACACACAGATCGCGCTCGACGAGAATGTTCCAATGCACCTAGGCCTATTTGAATGATCTAAGTTATCGATTGGGCATGGAGGCTATGGCTACACATAAAATAATGATTTCAAGGATGGTACCTTACTTGATGAAGGGCTACCGACGGCATCACAGCGCGTTAAACTTCTCAAGTGATGAAAAGGACAGCGGCCATTTTTTTGGCTCACTACCTGGCCTTGTCAGTTCATGGTTGATCCAGAAAATAAAAAAAGAATTACAGGCCAAAATGGTGTTCACCACGGCGCCTCTATTGAATAAATATTCTTGAAATACATTTTGGGAGGGGTTTACCTGTCTTTCAGTGCGATGTTTGTTGACATTAATTAAGGTTATCTTCGAATATATTTTTTCACATCCTTCATTAAGTTTATGGGGAATTCCTTAGGATTCCTTTTTTTTCTAGGATTCCTTAAATTCTATATGGCCCTTGCAACCACCGCGCTCTAGACGGAAATTCGTATTCATCTGGAATTCTATGCCAGATTTTCCTTGGCAGCACGTGACTTTGCACCCGCTGACAATGCAAATTTTATGCAATACGATGAGACACCCAGGACCAGCGATCAAACATGTCAAAACCAGCGTTCACTTCCGTGTTTACATTTTGAGTCGCTAAGCAACGTGGGGACGTGGCTTTTTCATGACGTAAAATCCACAGTATGACGTCGCGACGGGTCGATCGATCGATGGCTCGTAGAGTCACCGCGTAGCAAACTCACCGGTGGCCCTGCACCTGGAAACGAGGTTCCATGAAAATTTGTTGAAATGAGTTAATGGCATATTTGAAATAAGTAGGTCGCAATGTACATTTTGTGAAGAGCACATCGATTTCGAAACGACCGGTGTTGCAGAATACTCGTTCGAAGTTTGACTGTGTAATGCATTATCCATTAAACTAAAACCCTTCTTTTGCTTTTTTCTCGAAATCGCCTCTGATACTGAACACCAACTATTATAGGGGTCCTGCACAAGATGCGCTCCCTCTGCACGTGCCATCTCGCTCGTGCACCTCGCTCCCATGTAAAAAAACATGATATCCAGGACACTTTTTGTACATCTCAACTGGGTATAACTTTGGGTACTAGGTTTAAGATTATGTTATGCTTTTTATGATTATGCTATATCCAGTAAGCCTTATAATAGCAACGTTTTTGAGTCATTATTTCTGTAGAAAAATGTACAGCACCTAAAACACCTAAAATGACGTCAATGACGTCGCTAAGGTCACATCGCTCGCAGCGCCGACCTGTCGGGATAAAAAAATAGCGCCATCCCCATTGTGTGTAATGGGTATGATCGTCCTTCTGACATCATTAGGAAAGATTTGGGTGTAACAGTGCAGTCTGACCTCACTTGGAATAGACACGTTGATCAGGTGGTCCACAAAGCCAATAGGGCGTGGTTTGCGGTGAGAAGGGTGACGGGTGGCTGTAATAATGTCAACCTCCGTAAAACGCTTTACACTAGCATTGTACGTAGTAAGCTTGAATATTGCTTCAGTAGCATGGGATGCCTCTATGAAGCGCAATTTGACTTGTCTGGAGAGTGTGCAACGTCGGGCTACGCGCCATATTTTAGGTTTTGAGACTGCGTATCCCGACCGTCTTGGTGAATTGGATTTGCTGCCTCTGTCTTTTAGACGCGAGATTCTTGACCTCGTGTTTATGTATAACTGTATACTTGGGAATTTTAACGTGCCTATAGACGAGTTCGTAACTTTTTATTCGTGGAGGGGCGACCATAGATTACTGCGTGGACGCTATTGTCGCACTGAAACTTTTTACGGGTCCTTTTTTAACCGGATAGTAAAAATCTGGAACCAGTTGCCATTGGAGATAAGGTGCATGCGCTCCATTTCCCTTTTTAGAAGAAGGGTTGTTGATTTTTATTGTGCCAAATTGTGTGACTTTGATGTGGACAACTCCTGCACTTTGGTGAGCTTTTGTAGATGCGCACGCTGCAGGCCAATTTAGCCTGCGTTGTTTGGCGCTGTGGGCTCATCCGGGTGCTGAGGCTGTCCTGTCTCACCAATATGTATATATGTTCATTTCTAATTGTGGGTGCGCCTCCGTAAGAGGCATCCTGCCTAAAAGGCGCACCTGTCTACATGGTGCAATATTCATTTTTATTATGGTTCTTTTATTTTGTAATTTTATGTTAATGTGCCATGTTGACAAAGTTTAAATAAACTAGAGCAATGTCGATGGGAGCCCATCGCATATCTCCCCGCTTTCGACAGGAAGTAATGGTGACATGGTTATTTTTCCTGTGTCTTTCANCTAAAAGGCGCACCTGTCTACATGGTGCAATATTTATTTTTATTATGGTTCTTTTATTCTGTAATTTTATGTTAATGTGCCATGTTGACAAATAAATAAATAAAGCCCCCTCTCCCTCCCCCTCCACTCTCCAATAAACCAGCACGTTCCCTCACGTTGAGTAGCTTACGCTTCAAACAGGTGATCTAACCTAACTTTCCCATATGCCGCCAGGAGTAGGGAATATATGAAAACTCGAGCGTGCGTTTGCCGTGGTAGAGAGAGAATTGAGAGGTGATTTATACTTGTCAGCTCTAACTTTTTTAGGCCCGCCTGGCACACCGTGTTGTTTGAGATTGGTGAATGTCACTGCAGTCTCAGTCACCTTGACCTTCAAGAGCAACTTTTCTGGCGGATTACCGCAGACATTTACTGTCGAGTACAGAGGAGACGCTGGCAGATGGAGTGTTGCAGTGGAAGGTATACCTGACCCCGGGATTTCGGTGGATATTGTTCAGAGAATTAGGGGTTTAAAAAGCAATGCGAGGTACGAGTTTCGGGTCAAAGCAATCAACTACGACGGTCCAAGTGTTTATGGTAACATCCTACAAGTTGAAACGACAGGTATAGTAGTGTACATGTATACTCACGCCGAATCGGTTAATGTCGTCCTGGGTATAACAGAAATATACCCAGGTTTAATGTCGTCCTACAAAACTATACCCTGGGTATAGTTTGATCTACAAAAAAGTATACCGAGGATTGGACACGGCACCTGAAGACGAGATTGTTCTTGCAAATGCCACATGACCATGCACAAGCATGACAAGTCCAAAAACATTGCTCTAGCGCCCGACACGACGGGCACCATTTAAATATATCGTACCGACAGTCATCAAAGAATTTTTCGTGCCGTTTATCGTCACTCCAATCTGCAATAGTACTCGCAGCACGGCTGATGTAATGGTGTCCCCCCATAAGTCCGACACTTCACAAGTCCGACATCCCAAAAGTTCGAAGTATCATAAGTCCGACAATGGAAAAATCACTTTAAAAATGTACCACAAATCCGAAGCACCACAAGTCCGACATCCCACAAGTCCGACGTTTAGAGAAAGGTATCATAAGTCCGACGTTCAGAGAAAGGTATCATAAGTCCGAAGTACCATAAGTCCGACATCCCATAACTCCGACAAGAAGGGGTTGGGAGTTCGGACTAATGGTACTTCGGATTTGTGGGATGTCGGACTTGTGGTACTTCGGACTTGTGGGATGTCGGACTTGTGAAGTGTCGGACTTGTGAGATGTCGGACTTGTGGGACGTCGGACATGTGGGACGTCGGATAAGTGGGATGTCGGACTTTTGGGGGGGAATCTGATGTAATGTCGATGCGGACGTAGATGAATGCACGACACCGAAGAAACATATGACGCAGATCGGCTCTGTTCGTTTGCTCATTTCTTTGAAATTGTGAGCTTAACTTGCGATAAGTTTGGACCATTGTGTTAAGACACATGTTAACAGTTGACCCATGTGTTGTGGCTCACAACAGGCGACCAATGCATATATCAGGAAAAACAACAATCTGGACCATGATCTCATCCTCATTACGTAATTCTTTAATACCAATCCACGAATACGATACCGGTTTCATCACAGGAAGATACAGATGAAGTCTCAAACGGTTCAACTGAAATGAAGAAACAAAAACTAAGTACTACAGCAAATTACTCAACTGGTGCTGCCACCTACAACAAGCACCCAAACTATACGTCTTGTCTCCCAACTCAATAGTCGGACAGAATACACAGCAAATACACACTGAACCATGTGTCCAATTGTCGGACAAAATCATCACATAAACTTGGGCTCATTTACCGTCCCAAGGTCAAAATTACTTGTAACTCAACATGTCAATACAAATAAGACCATGATGGATACCAAACGCGTCGTTAGTTTCACTTATTACAACATGACATACCAGATGTCTACCGATTTCTTATTCACGAAATCAGAGGAAAACGTGGTGTGGGACAACATGGATGCGGCATCCGAGGTGACATGGCATTGCCGTCTTAAGCTCAACATTGGACCGATACCATAGCTCTTACAGCCCAACTTGTCGACTCTACAATGAAGACTTTCGTTGTTCTAATGCACCCTGAATATGCAAGCATTAAACTGCACAACTTGTGCAAATACACCCAAACTTTGGGACAAAACAAATGACAACTCGTCATTCTCAAAACCCATTTGTTGTTTGCGTCGTCACAACATGTGACCTGCTCACCTCCGGCGCGGCCGTCACCGAAAGCAAGCCGTTAAGACAATTGAGACACGACACCATGCTATCGATGAGCAGAAAAGCTGATGATATTGACTGGTATTTTGACGATGTTGATTGCAAACTGCCGTCTCAGTTGAAGCAAGAAACAAAATGGCGGCCATCCATCCTAATTTCCTAATTTGTACCTAGGCTCAAAACTGGGTATACTTTTGTAGATCGAACTATACCCAGGGTATAGTTTTGTAGGACGACTTTGAACCTGGGTATATTTCTGTTATACCAGGACGACCCAGGACGACATTAACCGATTCGGCTATACTCACTGTGGGTTCCAGAAAGAATTGCCAATTAAAGTGGAGAAAAGCAATCAGTTTGTGGCCTGGGAGAGTTGATATGAGTCATCACTATGATTATCGTAACACCTATAACCTAGCTGACAGAAGGTCAGGGGGACCGCATAGAAACTCCGCTAGGGACTAGCAGGGTCGGTCGATAGTGAACGGGGCCTTAGCGGAGGTTCTATGCGGCCACTTGTCGATAGTGAGCGCATAGAAACCCCGACAGATAGCGGCCCGCTAGCAGTACCGATATGGAGGACGCATAGAAATTCGCCAGGCTGTCGGCGACGCTGTCGCCAGGCCAAATCGCTGGAGGAACTAAGAGCACCTCCAGTGAGTCCGCTTGTAATTGTAGAGGACCATTCGTCGACCTGTGGCACGTAGAAGCAGATGCATTTTTTTGGTTTTCGTGAAGATTTGCCTCACGGTAGAAAGGGCATGTCAGGGAAATGGTCCAAAGTCCATTTTCGCGACCGTTAGTCGCACAAGTTTCAAATTTGGAACATGGTTAGATATCATGGTAAGAAAGACAAAACAGGTGTAGTTGAAACAATTGGATGACCTTGACCTCATTAATTAAACAATGCTGTTTTTTCATGGGAAAAAGTAATAGAAACAGTTTTAAAGTTCACCCACCTATAAAATATACACTTAACTACTACTCTCAGTGAAAATAATCCGTAGTTCTTCCTGCTAATGATCCAAAAATATTGTTTTTAATGCCTTTTTCTTCCTAACAGTGGAGTGCAAACACCTGTTGGAATAACACTAACAGGCAAATGTTTTGTCCTGCTTACATGTATGCCTTTGCACCTCACAAGTGCCTTGTCTGGTATTTGAACCATGAACATGTGGACTAGGCTGACCATGCAGTCACTATTCACTACTGATTACGTAACATTGCTGTGTGGTAAAAATAACCAGACCTACATCACCATAGCTGGAGTGTGACATAAAGTCCAAGAATCATGCAGTCAATACATTTAAGTTTAGTGAATGAGTTATGTAATGCCAAGTCATGCAAACAGTGCATTTAAAATAGGATGTTTGAGTCTACAGGCTAAACTTGTTGGCACTCAACTATTATGAAGAAAAAGGCATTAAAACACTATTTTGGGCCATTTTTAGGAACAAATGTGGAATATTTTTCACTGATTGCTGTAGCCAAGTGTGTATTTTATAGGTATGTGCACTTTGAAGCTGTTTCTATTACTTTTTCCCATGAAAAAAAGCATTGTTTAATTAATTAGGTCAAGGTCACCCTATTGTTTCGACTACACCTGTTTTGTCTTTCTTACCACGATATCTAACCATCACAGTGCAGAGAATCGCGACGTCACGTCACACCAGGCCCCGTCAGTTCCGCGAATCGGCGCACGTCGGCGCTAGCGTTCGCTGGGCTTCACCATTCGCAGTGAAGACATGTGCGATTTCGTAGAATTTCTACAGTATGGCTGGTAGCAGCTGCCATTCTGTGGTAGAGGATGGAATTAGTAACCAACATGGCTGACACTGTAGCAGCCGATGGAGAAAATAATGAAAATAAACGCTTATAAACCGACTTCAATATGACGAAGATGAGCCGAGGTCAACATCGCGAGAATTAC
>NMRB01004174.1:26286-43484 GCA_002633025.1 Notospermus geniculatus
ACCCCCCCCCCCGCGCGCCAGATTCTGCGCCTTGCAGCGTCTAGTACGTCAGGTTCGGCGCCGCTTCATTGCAGTGGTGAACTTCGGAACTACGCGAAATGTGCAATCTCGGGAGGTTTGGCCGCGCTGTGCATGTTCCAAATTTGAAACTTGTACGACTTATGGTCGCGAAAATGGACTTTGGACAATTTCCCTGACATGCCCTTTTCGTCCGAGAATTAACCTGTACGAGGATTTGACTGATGAAGAATTCATGAGAAAATATCGACAGCTAGAGGCCCGCTAGCAGTAGAGGACGCATAGAAATCCGCTGGCACTGTCGGCGAGAGTAAAATGAGCGAGGTTACCGCATGTCCTTCCCAAGTGGGCAAACTATTACGAAATTCCGAGAGGGGAACAATGGAAATGCCTGTGGGGACCACGACGGTAGCGCGATACGCAAACTTCCAACAGCTTATCAGCGGACTTCACTAGCGGGGTCCTATCGACGGTTCTGTGCGGCCTCCAGAATTACCCCGATACGGTATCGGGCGACAAGGTCCCGCTAGTGACTAGCGGGCCATTCACCAGCGGAGTTTCTATGCGGTCCCCCCTGGTGTACCAGAGAAAAAAGTCCAGGACACAATAGTATGTTGTTGTATGGCTCTCTTCGAATTGCCGTGGTCTCTATCGTCATATATCCTAATCCGTCGTTGACCAATAAATCCGGACTACATTCCAGGGAACGTAGGCTCCTGTCACCACGGCGAACTTGGAAATTAGGCCCGACATGGCTGATTTAACTCAGGCCGCCTTTTGGACGACTTTGCCACCCATCGACGATCTAATCACTAATCTTTTTCCACTATGAAATGCTCAGCTGTTTCTGGGACGCACGCTGCTTCAGTGTGCTTTAACTTGGCCATTAGTGTACTTTAGCAACGTGGCGATTAGTTAATATTTACAAAGGAGGAATTAAGTAAATACAGTAAAGTAATATGTCATCACTTCAACAATGATCATCCTCCCACAGGGGTTTTAACATTGCTCCTTTTCAGCTAGTGTATGAAGCGGAGCGAGACCAAATCCCTGCTATGGGAGGATTTCAGTGATCATCACAAAACGACTTTGCTTCAGACGTAGTGGGAAATCAGATTGGAGTAACACGCTTTATTCCATTGCAGCTGCTCCGAACACAAAATTCACCTACATAAAGCGACATGGCACGAGACTGGCGGCAAGATGGACTCCCTTTCATTATGCTTATACAGAACTTCATATCAAATACTGTCCCAAAGATGTCCCCCAAACATGTCGCTATCACTCGGTGAAGAATCAGACTGCAGCAGAGACAAGTTTCACGATCGAGGGATTAGCCATGGTGAAGAGTGTCCTCATCCTGTATTTGGAGGTGTTTGATGGACCAGATCTCGTGTTCCGCTCGCAACCAGCTGTTGAAGGAAGTGAAGGTGGCACCAACACTGTGATGGTAGTTGTGATAGCTGGTGTAACTCTAACCATTCTCCTGGTGATCGTGGCTGTTGTCGTTGTTGTTGCATTGCACAAAAGGAACATGGCGTGTTTCGCGGGTAAGTGCGAAGGAAATGAAGATTCAGAGTCTGGAAGATGACTTTGTCGACCATTTACAGGTGATTCATTCTCATGACTTCGTCATAGAGTCACTGTATTAATTATTCATTTCATGTTTCCCACATCACGAGTGTACTTTCCTTTTAGATCAAAATAAGGCCCGAAATCGACGTGCAGATATTAATTCAGCAGCAATCAAAGGGGGAATAGAGCTGATGTGTGTTAGCCAAAACCCTGTATCCGGAGGTATGTTTCATTTGATTTTAAAGTGTTGAATAAGAAGAGTCGACCCGCAAATTTCTGAACAGCGCCACTACATGTTCTTCGCGTTATCTCGGTACTAATAGCTATGCCACCATTTGGCGCCGTGGTCAGTCACATGTTCTTATAATAGCAGACGCTAAAACAATATATCGTGGACTGCAAGTGCCTGGGAAGAGTTGACAACATGGGGATCGGCTCAGATGCGAGATAAAACATTTTTGCAGAAACGTTGGCGACAATTTCATCTTAATTAATGGAGTTTTAGCCGAATTATGGGCCAAGAGGTGACCTAATATTTTTGTCCTTTAACGGAAGAAATATCCATTCTTCAAAATGCCTACACTTCGAATACTATTTGAAAACTTCTAGGCAGGTCGTAACACAGAAGAATGCACATGCATCGCATGTCTGAGGGTTTGAAAATAAACCCGAAACACCACGACATTTGCAAAAAATCGTCCTCGTTCTGTGCATTGTTTTGGAGATCCCAGCAGCTGAAGAGACCCGAATGTAGCGCGATTCGGTAGACATCGACGGCAGTTTGGTCGACATCGACAACCTCCGGCTGGTTTCGGCAGGGTCGGTACGCAATGCACGGCTGCGAGAATCGTTACCTACTGCTGTTCACACTGCGTACAAAAACTCCAGGAAAACTACACTCTTGCTAATAAATATGGAATATTCTGAGAATTTATTTGAGGGTAAAAATTAAACTTTCAAAACAGATTCAGGAACTCAATTGATATGCACATCAGGGCGCTGAGGTTGTTTTTTATTCCATACTTAATAGTAAGGGTGTATTCTGCGATACAAAACCTTTTCGGGTCGACTCAGAGTGTCATTTTGAAGCACTTTTGTTATACAATGTACATATTCTCAATGAGAATGGGCGTATCTAACTGCAAAAATGGGTCACGTAGTTTTTCACTTTAACTCAAAGAATAAGCATATTAACAGGCAAAAAATCATTTTGAAGACGAGACAGACTGTGAAACATTTACTGAAACAGAAGCAGCTGACTTTTTGTTTACCCCATCGCCTATTTACTACAACATTATGTTTTTTAACACACACACTAGACCTAGGCAATATGGAACCTGAATATTGGGATGCAGACAATGAGGAACCTGAATATTGTGATGCAGAAAATGAGGAACCTGATTATTGCGATGCAGGCCATGAGGAACATGAATATTGCGATGCATGCGAGGCGGAACCTGATTATTGCGAAGCAGGCAATGAGGAATCGGAATATTTGGATCCGATCCCAGCGATTAAAGTTACTACTAACGAGGAACCTGATTATTTGGATGTGATTTCAACGACTGAAGGTACGGTTCACAAGCGACACTTTAGATTTATCAGTTATGAGATAGGCCTACGGGTACTTTATATGCCAGGGTTGTATTACTATAATTATCAAATCAGTTTTTTTAGCTCACCCGTGGGCTTTAGTCGTGGGGCGGCGTCCGTCGTCGTCGTCCTTTAGCAGGGCACGTCTTGTTACCTCTGGAGCTATTTATCTTAAACTTGGTACATACCCCTAGGTCAGATGACCTATGACACCAAGTTTCGGTCCGAGTCGACTCGTGGCTTGGCCTCCAGGTGGCTAAAACCAAAAACACAAAAAGTGCAATAACTCCTGAACTAATGACTGGATCATCTCCAAATTTTTATCATAGGTGTATCTAATTAGGATACATAAAATATATAACGGGGTTTTGATTTGACGTACATGTCCTTTTCAAGGTCACAGAGGTCAAAGTTCGACAAAAGTAACGAACCTCCCACAGTTCTTCATTATTTCACCGAGCGTCTCCATATCTTGCATAAACGTGTATTAGAGGGGTACCCACAAAAATACCGAGTTTCGGCCCGATCGGACATCCAGTGTGGCCGTCAGGTGGCATAAAGCAAAAATCATTGAAGCCCTGCAACTTGGGGATGACTTGACCTAGATTGCTCATAACTGACATGTACGTCTCTCTCTGTCATTACACCATTCTGTCCAAACGGGTGAGCACACGGTCCATGGACCATTTCATTCTAAACAAAATCACTGGGCTGAAGCTTTCAGTTGTAAACGTGTCAGTTGGCCTGCGTGATAAAAGGAAGTTCTATAACAATAGGGAGTTTTCGCAAAGCCCCCGAAACGCCAACGCGAACGCCAAACCCATTGTTCGATGCCACGAAGAGAGCACCGAACAAAAGGATAGACGTTCGCGTTGGCGTTTCGGGGGCTTTGCGAAAACTCCCTAATGTGAATTTGTCTACGTGAAACATACTACTAATGTATTATAAACTTTCCCTTATCTCTTCTTGACGCTGTGTTCTCGGAACACTGCTATGTGCCCACCTTGCGGAGCATTCAAGAACCGTGAGCGGAACGCCACGTCAATAGGAAGGTTCAGATAACGTTCTCGACTCCGACTCCAGAGGATTCCTTTTTTAGGAACTACGTCATCAAATACAACTGGGTTTTCCAAAGCAATGGTTTTAACTCATTCAGGTGAACGTATAGAACCCGCCTGGGTAGAAAATTTATCTCCGACTTGAAGCGTCCGAATTTTAGCACCTCGGAGTTTGAGCGGGAGTCGGTATTGTTTTTTCCTGTACCGGTATATAGGGAAAACAGCTTGTGAGAAGCAAGCACAGGCGGCGGGAGTAATGACGTTATTTCCCACACCTACCTTTGTACTGTACACAGCGCCTACAGAATAACTCCGCGTGCGCATTGAGCACCAGCGAGTTCGACGATCGCCGAATGCCACGCCAAAGTTGCACTGTGCATTGACAGTGAAGACCCAAAACCTTTTCTAGCCTCCCAAAAGTCACTCAAAAGGTCATTCACACGGAAAATACGATGAACACCAAGTAGGCTATTTGCAAGAATCCATATCCAATAATGATCCAAAATGAATGAAATTAACTCCATAAGTAAGAATAACCTTAAAAATTTTTAGGTCCCCATACATGTATATTCCCGTCGCAAAACACTCATTAACGATAACACTCGCAAAAAGTGGCATAATGAACATGACCTGACTACAAACATCCGCTGTTATTTTTCTGTTGTTGCAAGCGGACAGCATGGCTCGACGAGTGATCAATGAGATAGTCGAGAGGTTAAGAAATGAATAGCAGACGTAAATATCCGTCAAACGTCACTCTCTATTCGGAAGTCTGCTTTGAGGCTTTATTTTTATGTCATGCGATTTTACTGTCGTATAGTTTTATATTGTTCATGTTCTGAACCTCACTATTGTCTCAGGGATGCGTTGCAATATGGGTGACATATTTTCGTCCATTTCTACAGAATATAAATCCATGCATTTCTCCATCACTGTCACTGTCTTATTCAATTGTGCTACATTCTGTGTTACAGAGGAGATGTACGATGATGTTCCACTCCCAGAGTCAGGAAGTACCGTTGACGACATTAACATTCACCATGTTCACCGTACGTTCCAAATATCTGGTGGCCCAAAAAATGACCCCCTAATGATTTTCCAATAAATTCAACAATACGCAAGCTGCACCCTTGATATTTTAGATCCAAAGAGAAGGCGAGTACAAAAATCGACACACAATATGATAAAGTATATAAAGTCAATTTCCAGAATATTTAGCAAATTTTCGACCCCAACCGGGGTCTTCTTCAGGCTGGAACTTTACAATCTGAAACTCTAGAAAAGAATCTGAATCTGAAACTCTAGAAATTTTTTTGAGTCTTTTCTAGAGTTCGAAAATTTGCTAAATATTCTGGAAATTGACTTTATATACAAGTATAAGTTTATCTTGATATTTTAGATATGCAGTTACATGAATACTACCAATCTACTATAAAAAATTCAGCCCGCAATATCGAACAGTTTTGACATGACGAAAAAATCAAAATACAAGTCATTTTTTTATGCCGGACTGAAACAAATGTCGCGAAGTGTAAAACGTATCATATTGAAATTAAACACGGCGTATTTCATTAACCACCAATGGAATTTTGTGAAATTTTAGCTGCATTCAGAAGGGGATTTTCACTGTTTATTGTACAAATTTCAATTTTATATTTTAATGCGTTAGTTTGCTAGATCGAAAAAATGATCAGGTACCAAAACCTGCAACCCACCCCTGCAGGGCAGTGACAGCGCAATTTTCGGTACCATATTCTATTTTCGCTGCAGCGGACTAAATTAGCTGAACAAGCCCTCTGAGATTTTGATCCAGAAATGCCAAGACCCGTAACACCAGTTGTCCAGACCCCAGAGCTGTATTTTTAGCCATACCTGGCTGTTCTGTTTATTGCCCCCGCCTCCCACCATTTGTTACTATAAATAGGTCATCAGCAGCGGGGATGAACAGGTAATTGGAAAAGCCCACTAGTGTATCTGGCCCTCAAGCCCACGAGAAAAATGGCTCATAAAATCATTATTTTATTGCTCGATTTGAAAAATTCGAACACATTTTGATATACCATCAAATTTGACACTCACAAACACTGCACACATCTTTGTGTTGGATTTTCTTACTTTAGTCAGAGGCATTAATCTGCCTGGATTACGTAACTTCCTCCTTATCTCTACCCCGAATGCGAAATATCGGGGTATATTAGGTCTGCTGCTCAAAGGGATGTAAATGTACTGTAGCTGTTCATAGTATGAACGTGGAATTTGTACCATGGACACAGAAAGTCCCATAGATAATACCGGTGACATTTCAGAAAATTCCGTCAGATGGTTGATGGAACATGAAGTGTTTAAGGGCGAGCCAACGTTTTCAATTTTTGAAACGTGGCCAGGCGTTGTAAATAAAAGATGTCAAAATATCATAAAAGTACAAGATATATGACGGAAATGAAGGCACCTGCGGGGTCTATAAGTCAATAGGAATTGAATGAGATGTATCTTGGAACGCACTAATTAGCTAATAAGTTGAAACAAAAGACTAGTAATCGGTACACTTTCCCACGAAATGGTACATTTTGAGGATCAAACGACATTGTGGATCATAAAGTTCGAGGTTTTTTCTATTTAGTCCTCCCATTTTGACAGCAATATTTTCAACAGGTATAGAGTACTCGGCATGTAAATTCCATGATTGCTGCAAGATTTTCCAAAACAGGGCGGCCATATTGGATTTGGATTTTACTTCCTGGTTGTCCTTTTTGTACTGAGCGTGTATGGTGTACATGAAGAGCATGTCAGGACACCCTCGCCACCCCAGGTTCTATGGGTTTGTGACATTGTTGCCACACCTTCAATGTGTCATTTACATGCTTCCTCTCCAAGAAAATTGTACCTGTTTTNACTTAAAAATAGAGTTATCAAATAGAGGAGCGTCACTTACAGGCAGAAAAAGTGATCTAATCATTTTCAACCTCAGATGCCTCCATCATTGACGTAATCATCATATCAGACTTGATATTTTGTCCACCACACTCTTATCTGATGGCACAAATCGGCTCCTATAACCAGTTAACACCTGAAGCAATAGAAACAAGTTCTACCCTTAGGTTTTTATACCCTAGAAATCAAATGAGCTGATTATTTTTGACCTGAGATGTTTGGGTCATGGTGATATCGGCGTTCAATATCACGAAATTTGATATTTTGAGATAACTTGCCACACTGTCAACTGATCATCATGAAACGAGTGTTAATTCATGCCTGCTTATCCAAGGACAGGATGTGGTAAAATTCTCAGCCTCATGTGTCCGGGTGATTGAGATATCATGAGATTTTGATATTTTCAAACTTGATAATTTGCAATATCTCTGCCCGTAGTTGAGGTAGAGACATGATATCACCCATGCTTAGGTTATTGAGCATGCCCATTTTGATTATGTAATGACCTTGATGATCAGGTCAAGGTCAAACTTGATAATTTGGAATGTGTCTGTCTGTGGTAGCAGTAGAGGTTTGATAACACCCATATTAAGGTTATTTAGGAGGCCAATTTCGATTATGTAATAACCCTGCTGATCATAGGTCAAGGTCAAGGTCAGAGGTCATGGTCAAACTTCCCAAAGAACTGATAAACAATGAAACTCAATGAACAGAAAGTGGAGAGTAAAACTTATAGTGCAGCAGAGACCCCTATTATCGAGAGGCTGAAGTATATTCTGGATAGCCCCATTCAATAAGTGCTTAGATCGTGCACGTTAGTGTAGTGTAAAGTATACTACGCTCTATCCAAATACGGTCCCGTGTGTCTATTGATACAGACGATTCCGCGCCAAAATGTGACTGCATCGGCCACCTGTGATAATGCTACAGTCACATTTCCACCGATTCTGAAAAGAATTAATCTGGTTCCCTGGGCGTCCGACGGTGGCGCTGGCTGACGATTCGTGTCGGAGCCCAGGTATCCGCAACTCAGACCACAAAATTCCATTTCGTTCCGACTACATAAGTAGGGATTCCATGAGATATACACACCCGCGGCGCATGCGCATCATTTACACACACGGCGCTGTTTTGTGTTGTTTGTTCCGTGCGCAGCCCGGACAAAATCAATATTTTTCGGCGTTTTCTCCCGCGGGGAGGAAAAATTTCTTGCGTTGATTTGTAGAAGAACCGCGGGTTCTTCCGTTTGATACAATCCCGTTTCGCCGTTTGATGGAGAAAGGCAAAATTTCGAGCAAAGACTGTGCCGCGGGCACGGTCTTCACGTTTAGTGAAGGAAACAAGATGGCGGACACGAACGCCGATGGCGCTTCGGATTTTGCCAAAAACGGGAAAGACGCTAAGAAACAAAAAGAGAAACAGAAAAATGACAAAGATAGGACAAAAGA
Source organism: Notospermus geniculatus (assembly GCA_002633025.1). Lineage (NCBI taxonomy): Eukaryota > Metazoa > Nemertea > Pilidiophora > Heteronemertea > Lineidae > Notospermus > Notospermus geniculatus. The sequence continues at coordinate 34,910 of NMRB01004174.1, forward strand.
GAGACAGAAGACGACTTCTTCTGCTGACAAGTCCAGCCGAAGTCACGCTTATCAGTCTAAATCTGACCCCAAAGGCAGTGGATCTGAATTTTCTGAAATAAAAGGGATGCTTGTCAAGTTGAACTCTGAACTACAGGGTTTAAATTTTAGCCCATTACGAAAATGCTCCCTTTACTCAATTCGACCGTTTTACCCAAAGATCAAAGGGCCGATGGGGTAGCAATTAAGGCCAGAGGTGTGAAAACAGTGTGATAAGAACTCTAATTAGCCCTAATTAGGGACCTGGCTGAAGCGTCAAACTCACTTTTCTGGCAATGTGTTTCAAAGTCAAACAGTATCAATTTATTAAGACCGCCCAACTGTTGGGCGGTCTTCATTGCTTTCAAGGCATGTAGATGTGAACAAAGACAGATAAAGTTTGATTCCTGGCTTGATACAAAATGAATAAAATGTTATTTTTGGCGATTTTTGTTGTAAGCCCAGTATCCATTAGGTGACTCTTTCTCCCTCCCCACCTTGATAAGACTGGTCCCCTGTCTAGCCTGATACTATACTGATACAAAATGCCACACTTGACACTAGATGGCGTTGTCTTCTATAACACCACTAGCGCAGGTGCTAGGTTTCCATCTTGAAAGTAGTGCAGATTACTACATTTTGGTAAAGGTTTTTAACAATCGTGAACAGGCCAGTCGTGCCACCGCTAACCCAGTGGCAATCTACGCTAGATGATAGATGATGTTGAAAAGTGGTGCTGTTGGGTTCCAGGCGAATATTTTCAGACTAAAAGGACTTCGTGTTGATAGCAAGTGGTATTAGAAATGAACTGAATACTAATTAGAAAGAATTGTGCGATTAGGCCGACCGAACTATTTCTACATGCGCGCCGGCAAAATCCAAAATGGCGGCCTTCCACCTACTGTGGGGCGCCTTCCAAGCCTAGGGGTCTAAAACATATACATGTATGTCTTGATTCAACAAGGATTATAGGCCAATCATGTGGTGTTAACCCTTCCCACCAAAGACCAAATGGTCTAATAAGATATATATCTTGATTTATCTGATCGTCTTCGTGAAGACAAATTTTCATCTGTCATTAAAGGTTACCTGAAACGGTTTTATCAACTTCTGGTTTTCTGCATAATATTGTAGAGTATTAATCAGGCATCAGGAAACTGAAAACCGCATGAAAATCGGATTTTTGATGCATGATAGTTAACTTAGATCATTTGTCCATCATGTGGCATAATGATTTTTCTGATCAGTTGGCTGACTTGGGTTTTACGGTTGTTCGAAGTTCGCCGGTCAGAATGAAATTTTCGGAAACTCCGCAAATCCTGAAAATTTTCACCTGTAAGATCTTCCAGTGTCTGTATAGATGGGTATCAGCATCAAAAATTTTCAAAATATTTGATGTTTCAAACTAAAAATGGCAACTTTGTCGGGATTTTTGCACTGTGGTTTGAAGCCCAGTCGACAGCACTCTGAGATGACCCTCCTCAAGCTTTACTAGACCTAATATAATAGGCATTCTTCTGCCCTCATGCCATGCTCTTCCTAAAAGATGAATGCAGATCAGTTTCAACCATTCAATCAGGATGTCAACCCCAATCTGATCAGGCCCTATTCAACATGATCAATGAATGCAAATTGACCCATAAAATGCCTCACCACAGGAAAAACCTGACTGGATTTTGGTCAGTAGGAACCCAGTAAAGCTTGAGGGGTCATCTCAGAGTGCTGTTCACTGGACTTGAAAGCAGAGTGCTAAAATCCCAACAAAGTTGCCATTTTTAAGTTAAAAAATCACAAATTATGCAAAGTTTTGACGCTGATATCCATCTATGCAATCAGAGGAAGATTTTGCAGGTGGAAATTTTCAGGAATTGCGAAGTTTCCGAAAATCTCATTCTGACCGGCGAACGTCGAACAGCGGTAAAACCCAAGTCAGCCAACTGATCAGAAAAATCATTATGCCACATGATGGACAAATGATCTAACTATCATGCATCAAAAATTGGTGAAAAAATATTGGGGGATCACGGAGTAATTGACAAATATCCACTGGTTAATAACTTATGACCGAGATTGTACACGTAGATCTAGGGCCTACGTCATGTGATAATATGAGAGAAAATATCCTTAGTGCTCAATGTCACAATACATTATAGGCGTATTGGTATTGAGTTTATTAAACTCCCCCGGCAGTTTCAAACCGCTACCCACTACGTTATCCGCGCTTAGAAACTGCCATTGTTGACGTCAATCTCAACTTATGACCAACAGACGGCAACTGAGGCAACTGGATTATATACCCTTGAAAATGTCCAAAACGTGGGGACTAAAGCCTAGTTTACACGGCTTGTTGTACTTGACTCGATGACTCGAGTGCGCGATGACTCGAAGTGGAGACAGGCCTTAACAGGTGCGTGACAACATTGCTCATATTTGCAAACGGCGTTGGTCTTGTTGACTTTTCAATCGCGTAAAGTATGAATACACAGTGTACATTTTGTACACATATCATAGCCAATCAGAAAGTGTGTTACTCCGGCGTCGGCTCACCCCGTGATGACGGCTCGTGATTGGATATCTCGTCAAACAGCGCCATCTGTTGACTATAACTCAGTTTTGGCGCCAGTGTTTAGCGCCAGCTAAACACTGGGGACGAGTGTATGAGGTTATAGGAGTGTAAAAAGTTCTAAAAGTATAGATGTGTGTGAGTAGTGTCCAAATCCTTGACAACGAAATCACTTCAGTAGCATTAAGTAATTTGAGGTAAACCTTGACTCAGCAGAATTCAAGATTTGGGAAAAGGAGGGCTGACAAATTGACTTTTTTCTCCACCAAGTGGATATCTATTTGCATCTTCCACATAAATTCATGTTCACAAAATCATTGTCTTCCCTTTAAATCCAAGATACAGACTAGCACAAAATTGACACACAAAATGATAATAAGCAAGAAGTCAATCTCCAGAATTCACGAATTTTCGACCCCAACCGGGGTCTTTTTCAAGTGGCACCTTACAATCTGAAACAACTCTAGAAAAGACTTTTCTAGAGTTTCAGATACGAACTTTCTATGGTTTCCTGAAGAGATATTGCAAAAATTTTACATCATTTTGGAAAGTGAGTCTAGACAGTTGTATCTAACGCTCGTTGGTGCTGAATTATACAAGGAAGGAGCCCTGATAGCTTAGTGGCAGGACGATGGGCTGCTATGTCCTTTCCCTCACAGCCCATGAAAACCACAACACAGGCGTCTTTGTATTATTGTATAGGTCATTTCGGGCTCTCGGGAGAACGTCACTCAAGTGTGTGTGTGGGGGGGGATCCTGTTGGCCAATATCAGGTACACTCTTGGTCACAAGTAAATCCGCACCAGATATTCTTGAATTACTCGACAATTACTCATTAGTTTTTCCCAATTTTTGGACGAGTAAAGGCACATGCACTGTCTAACACATCACGTTTCAATTTGTCAAATCGACGAACATCCCTGTCCTCCACAACAGTTCAAAGAGGGAAGAGTGGTTTGGAGATTTCACCAACTGACGTTTTCATCAAACTTTTCACCTACACAACCTTCAGCCTTGGTCACTAAGTGACAGACCAGAGAAAAATTTTTCAAAAATATATCAAGATCACGCCAAAAAATGCTTTTTTGTCCAAAATTTCACCACTTGCTTGGCAACCCAGTGAACTCAACTATGAGATACCCCCTCGCCACACTATGCAAACGGGACATTGTATTGTGTTTTGGTGGCCGGGCATTTTGAATTGAACTATGATTGAAAGCATGAAATTGATCCGTTTACAAGGTGTTGGTGTTACTCCAACCTGACAGTGATTTTGAATAACAATTGGCCTGTTCAACTAGCCAACATTCAATTCAGTGCATTGATTGGGGACATGTCTAAGGGACCATCTCACAGTTGGGTTCACTGGTTGTCAAGTATGTGGCGAGATTTTGGACAAAAATGCAATTTTTGGCGAGACCTTGATATATTTTTGGAAAAGGTGCTGAGGACTTAACAGAGGTTTTCAACTTTGGGGAAATCTCGGAAAGTATTAAAGCTATCTTGTTAAAAATTTCACAGTTGACACTATGGTCCATATCATTGATCATGACATAATATCAACCCGCTCCTTCTACTGGTTCACTACTTACTGTAATTAGTCCTTTTGAATACCTTAGAAATTGTTGAAGGAATCAATATTTTCCATAAAGACTTGGAATAAATATTCTTGGCATTATGTTGAATGAGATTATTCCAAAGAAAAGAAACAAGTTCCGTCACGACAGGGCTTTTTTAGGATAGAAAATAATATCGGTTATACTGCACAGTTTCAACTTTATTCATGTCTGAGCCACAGGGTTTTATGCATGATTACAAGTCTTGACATAACAGGCCAACAACAATACATGGGCCTAACCACTCATGGAGGGGCAAGGGTGATGAATTGAATAATGCCAAGTGAACTCTTTACAAAGTTAAGGACAGTGACCTCACACGTCTGTTATGTTTTGACTAGACACACTGCTTGGAAAAGTAACCACACAGAAAGGAGACCTGCCCCTGTTCATTTCAACTGTTTTCGGAGACATTCAACAAGGCCTGTTACAGCATTATGGGGTAATAGGCAGCTGTCCCATCTGTAAGAATTGGTCAGTCCATTCCCCTTTGCACAATAGCTATTTAAGCCTCCTGCCAAAGGCTGCTCAGAAACTTGAGAAATCTTATGGTAAAAATGATGCATTTTCAACTATCCCTGTTTGAAAAACTTCACTATTTACTGGCTGATGTAACAGTACATAGTCCAGGGTGTAGACAGATGATGTTTTGAAACGAACTGGTAATGACTGCTTTCCCCTGCAGAGCTGTAAAGTACTAATTACAGAAAGTGGTGAAACAATAGAAGGAGCTGGTTGATATTACGTCAGGATCAATGATATGGACCATAGTGTCAACCATGAAATTCTCAACAAGACAGCTGTAGTACTTTCCGAGATTTCCCCAAAGTTGAAAACCTCTGTTAAGGGGCATGTATAGAGGCCACTGAGTGAAGTACCACAAGTGGGACCCATCCAAAAAGTTCACTATCCGTGAGGTTGACAGCCAGAAGGGCATGGCCATCTGTGTGGCTCACTGTACACTGTACATGCATGGCTCACTGTACACTGCACACACACACACTAATTACACAAGCCCAATTGTCTTGACGAGACATTACATCACCTGAGCTTCGGGGCAATCAAACTCCAAGCCACCAGCCTTTCCGACTAATCAAGTAACGTAAAACGCAAAAGAATTAATATAGCTGGAGACAACGACCCACGAAAATGTTGAATTTATCGCGGATCGTCCGGAATCATTGGTGAAACTTGCAGTAATTTCCAATTTCACAACATAAGGGAGCTGCCATATTGAGTTGCTCGAACTACTTCCGAGGTTCAACTCGGTTCAGTCGGGTCGCAACCCGAACTCCATAATTCATCAGGTATGTACTCTCTTTGACGTCATAAATGTGACCGATATCGTTAATCGGGTTTAATACAGTCCGAACTCGACCACTCACGTGACAGCATTGTGACCAGCAGCAAAAAGTCGTCGAATTCACTGGAAAATGTGTAGTGGGATGCGCAACACAAAATGTGTAGCTGAACGAGACTACGTGAAAATGGCAGCTCCCATGTTTTTCTGGCTGTCAAGCTCACATCTTGCCCAACCAAGGCTTCCTGTCACTCCTACTCTCGCTCCATCCACCCTTGCCGACCACCGTAGCATTTATCGCTCGCATTTGCCGCCCATGAGCGTGGCGGCTGAAGCAGCCAAACGTTACTGAAAGCGCGGTTTATGACGAAGATAGGAACATTGTGAGGTTTGGATCGATGAAAATCTCAAAATGAAGAATAATCTAATACGTTAATGCATGTTTTATTCACAAAACATTGGATTACACGCATTTATCATTGACAGTGGTGNCTGCTCAGAAACTTGAGAAATCTTATGGTAAAATGATGCATTTTCAACTATCCCTGTTTGAAAAACTTCACTATTTACTGGCTGATGTAACAGTACATAGTCCAGGCTGTAGACAGATGATGTTTTGAAACGAACTGGTAATGACTGCTTTCCCCTGCAGAGCTGTAAAGTACTAATTACAGAAAGTGGTGAAACAATAGAAGGCGCTGAATGATATTACGTCAGGATCAATGATATGGACCATAGTGTCAACCATGAAATTCTCAACAAGACAGCTGTAGTACTTTCCGAGATTTCCCCAAAGTTGAAAACCTCGGTTAAGTCCCCAGCACCTTTTCACTGGACTGTCGCTTAATGACCAATGCTGAAGGTTGTGCAGGTGAAACATTTTTTGATAAGAACTTCAGTTGGTGAAACCTCCAAACCACCCTGCCCTCTTTGAACTGCTGTAAAAGACAGGGATGTTGATCGATCTGAATAATTGAAGCAAGATGTGTTAGGCAGTTCACGTGGCTTTCACATGTCCAAAACTTGGGAAAAAATAATTAGTAGTTATTGAGTAAATCAAGAATATCTGGTGCGGATTTACTTATGACCGAGAGTGTACATTCATCATAGACCATGTAGAAAGAAAGTCCGGAATGGTACGATATTTCCCATGAAAGCGTTACATTTTATTTAGCGTTGATTTTCATGTGCCCAAACCTCTCCCTAATTCGGGACACCCTAATTCAAGATCCAAGATCCGAGATCCAAGATCCAAGACCCAATTTCAAGATCCAAGACCAAAGGCGAACTGTGATGGTATTTCGACCCCATACTGTTTATTACTGTCAACAAGTGGCACACTTCTCCAGCAGAGTGTCATAAGCCCCTTTTACACTACGTGTTTTCAACCGTGCTCAACCCGGGTCAAGCACGGCACGGTTCGTCCAGGCCAAAACTCTGCGTACCGGTAGTGTAAAAAGGGCTATAAATGGTAATTACTGCTGCCAAGGGAGTAGACAAGGTCGCAGGCCTGATGGTGTTCCTTTCACTTGTATGAAACAACACAGTGCACACAGAGTATTACATGGGGAAAAGCCTGAGGAGACTCATATTCAAGCCAATGTCAAGTGCCCACTTCATCCTTTCAAGGGGGAGGGGGTCAGGGAAAAGATGAAGTCAATTCGTCTTTTTTGCAATCTCTAAATGTAATTTTGAGATGGCTGCTAAACACGAGGCTACCTGATGGAAGGACAATCTGATGCATACATATGCAGACGCCAAGGCCATGTACAGAGCATAGCAAATAGCATCTCGAGGCCTACCTATAATATTGTCATGTCACTTGGGTTGACACGCTGCAGCCCAGATAAACATTAGGCCTAGTGACAAATGGGGTCATAAATCACGCCTAACAAGGTATTGCCCTTAGTACCTAATTGGTAGGCCTACCTAACCATTTTCACTGTCGACTTGAGAAGATGGGGTGGGTCTTGGATCTTGAAATTGGGTCTTGGATCTTGGGTCTCGGATCTTGGATCTTGAATTAGGGTGTCCCCCCTAATTCATCGATAGATCTCAATAGAACTCTGAAAAAACCAAATAACTGATGGCTCACCACCCATCCCAAGCCAGTTGTATGATTTTAAACAATCTGATTAATTTCATGTTTTTTTGTGTTACAGAGGTGAGGTACGACGATGTTTCAATCCCGGAGCCAGGCAGTAACGTTGATGCCACGAACGTTCTCCATGTTCACGGTATGTTCCAAATATAAACGTTTTGGATACAAACAATAAAGTGATACAGTGAGTACCTGATTTACTGGTGGTTGTTAGAATTTTCTAAGTCCAGATCAATGGGGCACACAAAAGGAGAGTTGGTCAAGAAATGAACCCCAGTTTACAATAACAAGAGTGAAGCATTGGCCTATCAGAAAATGAGCTCATCTGTTAGCATTGTTGTGCAGAGTGGTTCAATGATCAGGCTCATGAAATAAGGATGTCTGTTTCAAACGTTTTTTATTGTCCATAACCCTATTCATGGAAGTCCCTGGATCACTGAACAATACCACCACACCCCAGTAGTTTCCTTCTTTCATAGGCCTAGGCCTACCCCCTTGTGTCCTAAAATGCATATTATAATGAGGAAAACCTGGTGCCAGTAAATCATGCGAGACCACCAGTAAATCAGGTACCGGTACTCACTGTATGTTTTCATGCCACGATTATGTAAAATGCATTGAAGACGTCCATCAATATTCTTTGAGTGACATTTTAGATAGGTGAAACTAAACATGAGAAAATTCTTTGGTTACTCTATCTACATTTATTTTAGAAACAGAACGTTTCAACCAGTGTACCCTGGCCGTAGTCCTGTGTACAAGTGAATAGCACATGAGGAGAGGAAGCATAAATACCACACTGTTTCTTTAAGCATTAGGCAACATTTAGACAAAATACATACTGTTTTTTTAAGCATTAGACAAACTTGTGGATAAAAGTCCAAGGGAAAAAACTGCGGAATCACAGGCTGTAGCAGCTAATTGTCCAGTTTGGCAATTATGTGATTGTAGGCATTAGGTATGAACTATTCATACTG
>NMRB01004175.1:13300-28961 GCA_002633025.1 Notospermus geniculatus
TATTGGGGCTAGAATGTTCTGAACTTGAACAAGTATGTATCTTTGTAGCCTTCATGTGTACAGCAAATTTCAGCGTGATCGGACTTCACAGACCGCTGCCAGGCAGCCATTTTGGAAAATGCAACTTTGACTTGTGTGACTGATAAATGTCGTTCAACTTGAAAACCCGTATGATATATCATGCATCTGCATTAGATGTACCTACAATAAAAATTTGGTGATGATCCGTCGAATAATAAGTTAGTTATTGCACTTTTTGTCCATTTCAATTCAAATGGAGCCATCTAGTGACTATTCAATGAACCACAGATCGACACACAGAGACCAAGGTGGGGTCAGTCAGTACAGTGACCATGGTAACAGGTAGGCCTCAGCAGTGACATTCAGTTCTAGCAGTGTTCACCATGTTCACTGGTTGTGTGACTGTTATAGGCCTAGGCCTGTGCTGATTGCTGTGTCAGGGGGATCTGATGATGTTGCCTTTGTTTGGACAGGTAGGACTAGCCCTAGGCTTTGGGTTTTTGACACCTTCTTGCCCTAGGCCCTAATGTTAGTAGGCCTAGGTCATCAACTCATAGGCCTACAATCATAAGTCAAAGACTTTGATGGGCCCAATCCAGGCCTAGGGCCTATGCCCCCCCCCCCCAATAGTGGTACCGGTATTTTGATGGCAATGCAGTTCCAATGACTAGGCCTAGGCCTACACTTGAACATGCAGGTCATCTGTTCTTCTGGGACATTAACCCTAACCAAGTTTCGGTCTTAGCTTGGCCTCCAGGTGGCCAAAAACAAGTCCTGCAACTTGGGAATGACTTGCCCCAGATGTTCGCTCATCCTCTCTCTGTCATTACACTATGTCAACGAGTGAGCACATGGTCCATGGACCATTTCATTTCTTTTTTTGTTTTCCTTTTCGTAGAAAATTATGTTTACATTTCCAAATTTCTACAAAGAACAACTGGTTAATTATTTTTTTCTTAGTGGTGACACTGATAAAATCATCTACAGAATCGTTGCATCATCCTGGGCATCCTGGACCCATATTCATAAAACCCTGCTAGGCTTAGTTGCCTGCTAAAGTGCCTAGTTTGTAAAGACCAATGTACACAACTAGCAGCCAACTAAGCTAGCAAGGTTTTATGAATATGGGCCCTGGTGTTCGGACTCGCCGGCAGATTCTGACCCACAAACCACAGCGGGTTAATCTTCAGTGACGAAAACCGAGAGTCTGAAGCTAGGCATGCGACCACAGTGTCTAAGATTTGGGTCATCACGCAGAAACAAGGGTTGAAAAAAGGATAAATTGGCTTCGGAGACCCCCCATGTTGCGAGCAATGAACATTGCATATTCATGAGGAGGCCTGTCTTTATTACCAGCTCGACGAACAATGCCGATTTTGAAGCTTGCTTGTCAAGCTAGCTCGATAAATACATGTAACACTGAATCCACGTACTCCTCATCGAGCGGCTTGACAAATAAGACCGAAAGTTGTGCTTATTCATCGAGCGGCTCGATAAATAAACCCGGTCTTATTTAAATGGAAGAATCCTCGATTAAAACGTTGTCATGGTCCGACCCGGTGTAACGTTTTTCAGTGTTCCCGGCATCTGAGTGTTCCCCTCCTATTGCCTGACGGAATAAACTGCGATTTGACAACTGGGGACACACGAGAAACGTGTCGATCTATCTGCCAGTGTTTTCCAAATAATAAGGGGACACACTGGCGTACAGAAACACCGGTAGATGTAACACATGGCCGTTGGGGAAACTCACTTCTGTTGAAATAATAGTAAGAAGGGAAAAGTGAATTCTGACTATCTCTCTCTGCGTAGTTGGACCGTTATGATTCACCTCTCACCGAACATCATTACACGTTTTAGATTTTATCTTCCGAAATATTAATCCAATAACTTTGGTGAAATAATTCGTCGTATCGCAGCCCGTCGTCTCCCAGTTTGCACAATTCAGTCCGAAAAAACCCGACTGTTATGCATTCTTTCATTCCATTAGGCGGAGGGTGTAACGAGAGCAGCCACCGTGTCCGTAAGATTGAACCCTGAGGGTATCATAGGGGATGCTGGAACTGGAGGCGGTCTCGTTAAGAGTAAGAATTTAAAGCAAATTCCTTACATTTCTTATGAAGGATCAGTTTCCTGGCCGCGCATGATCGGCAAAGTTCGAACAGTCAGCCGTGTACAGAATACGAAATCATAATTGGTACATGTATTTAATGGGTACCGATATACATGTACACCCTTAGTCAAAAGTAAATAGACAGCTACTAAATTCAATATTTCCTAATATAGCAGCGAGGCACAATTTTTCTTTTTATTTATCCGTCACAAAGCACACGCTTGGGGCAAACCACATTGATTGCGTTGCATCATTATTATTGATTGTATTGTGCACTATAGTTTAGTTTTGAAAAGGCAAACATGCTTTGTGGTTAGCTCTCTGCGGTAATCGCCTATAGCTCGGAACGTCATCCCGGGCCCACTTAGGCCTTATTGTTATTCACATTATTTCTTATTGAAATTCCAAAGGCTCGGTCAAATAGGCCCAGCATGAATAGCGATTATTATTCGTGACCCTGAAGTTGCCGCGTCACAACTGGTTGGTTATGAATGTGGTGTCAGACTGGCAACTGGAAAACCCTAAAATTGCCTGTAAGAAACCATCAATAACTCGGTTGCAGCAGCTTCAATTCTTTATTTCAAGATACCATTGTGTCTGGAAACAGTAGAGCCGTAAAATGCTCAGGTTCTCGATTTTGCGAAGGCCATAATAAAAAACCTCATTTTTTGACAAAATTTCAATCTTTCACCAAAAAGTCACTAAACTGTATACCTGGGTCATTTCGGTGGAAAGAGGTGCCGAAGCAGTTGTTATGAGTGAGTATAAAAAGAAAAAATGCGTTTCATGAATATTAAAAGAAATATTGAATTTATTAGCTGTCTATTTACTTTTGACTAAGGGTGTACATGTAATTCTGTTGGTTTCAGGTCATATCGATCCACAAAGGAGGCGTCACATAATCGAACTTCCGCTTAGGTTCCCTGCAGATGCCATCCCGGGGACAAAGAAATGCAGAGCTGTGATATCAGGTATGAGCTGATGAGGTAGACTTGAAAATGACAACATTTTCACCCCTTGGCGGACATGATAGAAACGACGACGAGTGACAGTACCCGAGTGATGGTAATTCTGTGCCTGGTGTATCTTTAAGTTGCAATTTTATTAACAACACAATTTACCATTCATTTTTCCCCAAGGTTCTCCTCTCGGTCAAATGGTCCCCATGGATGTCGATTTAAACATTGTGGACAAAATCAGACAGCCAGTAGGTGATGGCGAGGGTACAATAATGGTCCTGGGTCCGCTTGTGTACGCAACACGATTTATGATCGACACACATACATTGACTCCGGCCTTGGAACAGACGGCGTACGGGCATATTTCATCTGGTATGAAACGTCTTCATCAAATTTTACAGCAAGTCGAAGACACAGGAATTTTTCTTCGCAACTGGGCAAAACCAGTAATTGAGATCAGAGTATAAAGCCAGTGACAGACTGGCGCGCATACGCGGCGCGTGCTGCAGGCGTTACGCCAATCAGATTCTTCAGTACTGTTTTGGTCTGTGTTACCGCCTCCCTGATTGGTTGAATGCTTTCCCGACGCGTTGTTAAGCGCCAGTCTGTCACCGCCTTTAGAAATTGTTTGGCTAGGCCTATATCAAGTTTAATCGTTTGAAACGCTATCTTGATTTTTTCTACTACGGATTTTTATGTAAACATAAAACGTGATTTTATTCCAGGATTCCGACGTGAACTATTGTATAAATATCCTGATGGTTCCTATTCAGCCAATAGGCTGTCGTTGCCTACAAGTACATGGTAGGTTGAAAACTGAACAACTGTAACTAACTATCAAGTCCGTAAACTTGATTTGACAATTATGATGACCATTTCAACGCCGTCATCAGTTCCCACGAGCTAGCCATTGGATTGGGCAACACACAAAGTACGAGACATGCTTGAGGATAACTGCTTTTGTCAAGGTATTTTGTCACAGGCGAACCAGTGCCCAACTGTGGCTGTCCACGCTGTGACTGCTGTGGTCAACAAGCTACTGCTGCGTCGTTCCGCAAAAAAGCATCCCGAGAACATCAGGAGGAATCCACCATTGATTTTCAAGCTGATTTTGCATTGCAACTGGGTTGTGTTTCAACTGGGCACTCGATCGCCGTAGTGGATTCGCTAGTCGTGATTTCCACCAATGGCGAAGATGTGGTCAATTTTCAGTCGGCCATCGGTATCAGTTCCTTGCGAACGCATTCAATCGCAGGTAGCACGTTGCAAAGCAAAGTCGCAACGCAGAAAATCAGCAGTGGATTCCTAGCTTTAAGCCAGGCGCACACTGCCCTTTAGCCCCCCGCACACGGTGCGCATCTTGGTGAGCAAAGTTCCACACGTGGAACTTTGCTCAGCAAGATTCGCACGCGTGGCAGAAAATATCAAACACGCCAGATACTGGGCGCGACGTGACGTGACGCAGGAAAATGCACAAAATTTGCCCGCACACGGTGCGAATCTTGCTGAGCAAAGTGCCACGTGTGGAACTTTGCTGAGCAAGATGCGCACCGTGTGCGGGGGGCTTTACGGCATGCGATTTTTGACCGGCGTCACGAATCGCAGTGCCGCAAGTGTTGGTGTGCGGAGAACGCCGTAACCATATCGCAGCGATTTTTTGCCAGCGGGCCGTGGCGCAGCCATAATCGCAGGAATCAAACTGATTTGATATTTGTCGGAGTCGGATTCACCGCTGGCGTCACATGATTTCAAAATGACAATACGCGCCCAAAATGACGCCATTATCGGCTATTTCCGGAGAGCTCCGGAATATCTTGCTGTATCGATCGACTATCTTTGGGAGTGCAACCGCACACCAAGACGCAACCATATTCAGGACGGCGTCGTTTGTAAACGACGCCGGTGAATCAGGCGCCGGTCAAAAATCGCAGGCCGCAAGTTCAGTGCGCCTGGCTTAATAGCGCTGGCTCCGTCGTCAACGTTTGTGTGCGGCGACAAAGGAGCCAGCGCTAAAGCCTAGGTCACACTGTGGCGACTTAGGCGGGCGAATCACCGCGAACTAAAATGAAATGGTCGATGGACCATGAACATACCTCTTTCTGTCATTACAACATTATGTCCAAAGGTGTGAGCACATGGTCCATGGACCATTTCATTCTTTCGCGGGGATTCGCCCGCCAAAGTCGCCACAGTGTGACCTGGGCTTAAGAACCACTATGTTCTCAGGATGCAAAAAAGAGATGGTGTAGATTTTTGGATCCGAGGAGTGTTTGTCATCGGGACGTTGATGCAATTAGTGTCGAATTTACCGCCTGTTATTTCAGGTTGACGGCATTTGTAGCAAAGGTATTTTGTCAGGTCAGCCGGTTTCCTAACATTGGACGAGACGCCGCTAATTACGCAAACCAAGCGATCAGCTGGCTCATATCACATGCGCAGAAGAACGATGGCCATTTCTGGGAGCCAGGGTCTGTGAATGCTGGGGCACGCCTGTTCGTAAGTAGTGCAAAATCAGAGCATGGAGAGAGTGGGTGGAAAACACAAAAAGCAGGGGCGTTTAAAGTAAAAACTGAAATCCCCATGAATTGAAATACAATGTATTGAACATTAATTAAAGTTACATGTTATTACTCATCTTTTTGTGCTTTTGCAGGGTCAGAATATGAAGAACGATGTAACATTCACAGCTTTTGTGGTCGAGGCAATTTCAAAATGTGGAGCTGTTGTAAGTACTGATGACCCCTCAAAAGTATTTTTATCATCAAAATCCATGTTTTGTCTATAGGACCCTGTGTAACCCTAAATATTATGTACCGTATATTTCAGGATGAAATAGACATTACCAGTGGTAACATCGCCAGCAAACTCCGCCTTGCTGTAAACTACCTTAACAGACAGAGGAACACGCAGAACAAACCCTATGAACAGGCTATTCTGACATATGCACTAGCCGTACAGAATAGTCCCCATAAATTTGCAGCAAACCAGAAATTGAGGCAGATGTCAAGCATGGACCCCAGTAAGTGAGATTTCGATCTGATCAACCCGACGATAGACTCGGGACCCAGTCGTTGTGTCGCTCCGGCCGCCGCGCTACACTCCACTCCACTCTGGAGTGTAGCGCGGCGGCCGGAGCGACACAACGACTGGGTCCCGAGTCTACCCGACGACGGCTCATCTTGTTGTTTCTCACTGCCTCTGTGATAAGCTAAACATGATTATAACAACTATCGACGATCAGCAGTGTATGGGTCATATGAATAAAGACTAGCAAATGCTTTTACTTCACACTTGTACAGTATTGCATACCATTTGTATTGCAGAATTCAAGTAAAAGCATTTACTAGTGTTTATTCATATGACCCAATAGAGAGTTTTCGCAAAGCCCCCGAAACGCCAACTCGAACGTCTATCCTTTTGTTCGGTGCTCTCTCTGTGTCGAACAATGGGATTGGCGTTCACGTTGGCGTTTCGGGGGCTTCGCGAAAACTCTTAAGTATAGGCAACGGTCTTCACGCCAAGCTTCCGTCATGCTTTCCTTCAGCAACTGGGATGAGATACTGGACCGCCGACGGTACGGTGGTTCCCGAGAACACAACTCCAGTCTGGTACAAAACCAAGCCATCGGCGTACGCTATCGAAACAGCCTCATATGCTCTCCTTGCCCAACTGGCGATAGGTGGTGATACCGAGAGTGACTTCCAGTATGCAGGCCCCATCGCTTCCTGGCTGATCCGACAGAGGACCATGATGGGCGTGTTCGAGTCGACTACGGTAGGCTATGCAACCATCTAAACCGTGGAATTTGTTGGCTTACACTGTGCAGAGCCAAAAGAGTAGATGGCGTCCAGCTTTACCCAGGATCAGCCTTGGTAATCTAAACTACCGGTACCCACGATTGTTCTGGATTAACCGTTTCAGCATGGGCATTGTAGCCCTCCCACAGCAGGGGTTTTTACCTCGCTCCTCTTCATCCACTTAGACAACACAAGGGGTCGTATTTTAGAACGTTCCTTATGTTAAGGTCAACCTTAAGTCTGTTTTAAAACCATCGAGAACAATAGATTTAAGGTGGACCCTATGTTAAGGAACGTTCTAAAATACGACCCATGGGCCGATTTTGTAAACGATAGTTAAGGTAAACCTTGGTTTAACCATCGGCTTTTGTGACACAGTGTGAATTAACCAAAGTAAACCTTTTGACTTTTAGAATGTTTGGCTATCAACAATTCATAAAATTGAAAAATTCACTTCGATTAACAAACAGTTTGTCAAGTGAGGGTTAATGAAACCCGATGGTTAGCCATCGTTTAAAAAATCGGCACATAGTGTATGAAGAGGAACGAGACCGAAGCCCTGCTGTGGGAGGATGTCTAATGGGAGAAAGTATTTTAAACGAAAAATGAGATGGTAGGGAGACATGAAGAGACAAAAGTATGCACCACGTCGTGCTACAGCTATTATATGGGTCATGCACTGTAAAAAATATCTGTAACCAGCAGAATTTTCACTGCATGGTTGCTGTAAAATACATTTTTTACTGGAATTTAACAACAAGATTAAGTTTTGTTACACTTTCTCGGTTTTAAAGACAGCATTTGCTGTAGAATTTGTACCATTTTGCTATCAAAATACAGTACAGTATATAAACGGATGCTGTGAAAATACAGCAAAGTGCTGTGTTACTCTGCTGGCAGCATTTGCTGTGTAAAACTACAGAGGAAATTTTTAACATTGAAGTACACACACTGCCTCGCCTCCTATGGCAAGCAGATTGTCCATTCCGGCCTAAACCATCGTTTACGATCTCCAAACCGTGGCTAAGGACCCGATACTATGGGTTACGGTCCTGACACAGTTTAGACACAGTAAACCATGGTTTCGAGCAAAACGTCCATTTCGACAGGTCTGAACCATAGTTTAGGATCGTAAACCATAGGGTCCTAAACCATGGTTTGGGGATTGTAAACCATAGTTTAGGCAGGAGTGGACAATCGGCTTGCCATAGGCTTAATTCTTGAATCCACCCATTGTTTTTCAGGACACCGTCATTGCACTTGAGGCTTTGACCGCATATGCAATGAGAACTTTTACCAGGAGCCAGCTGAACATGTTCGTCCGTGTTTTTGCCACTGGAGAGGCGTTGGACGAGAGTATCCGGCTTACGCCATTAAATGCTTATGATCCTGTGAAAATAAATGAGGTTTGTAGAATAGTGAAATTAGCTGTGGCAATAGGCTACACTAGGCCTTGTTACAACTAGTTTTCTTACTCTAACGGCTTTTCTTACTCGACGGGAAATCTTACTCAGAGTAAGATCTGATGCACACCTCCCGACGGGTTTTCTTACTCTCAACGGGATATCTTACTCATTTGTTAACGCGTTTTCTTACGCCGATTTAACCAGTTTTCTTACTCTTGACCCAAACGCGTTTTCTTACCGTATTTAACGGGTTTTCTTACTCTGCCAAAATAATCTAAAGCAAGACTGAATGAAATGGTCCATGGACCATGTGCTCACTGGGTTGGACATAATAGTCTAATGACAGAGGGAGGTACATATCAGTTATGAGCAATCTGGGTCAAGTCATTCCCAGGAAAGAAAGTTACAGCACTTTGATGATTTTTGGGTTATGCCACCTGGCGGCCATATTGGATGTCCGATCGGGCTGGAACTTCACATGCACATAAAGGTCATCTGCAGGGGACCACATAGCACATTGTAGCACATTGGGTCAAGTCATTCCTGAGTTACAGCACTTTGATGATTTTCGGGTTACGCCACCTGGCGGCCATATTGGATGTCCGATCTGGCCGAAACTTCACATGGACATAAAGGTCATCTGCAGGGGGCCACATAGCACATTGGAGCGCTTTGGGTTAAGGCGTTCCTGAGTTACAGCACTTTGATGATTTTGGGGTTACGCCACCTGGTCGCCATGTTTGAAGTCAAATCAGGCCGAAATTTGACATGCATGTAAAGGTCATCTAGATGGAGGTAAATATAAAATTTGAGCACTCTGCCTCAAGCCGTTCCTGAGTAATAGCACTTACTTGATTTTCAGGTTACGCCACCTGGCAGCCATATTGGATGTCCAATCGGGCCGAAACTTGGTATTTTTTAAGGTACCCCTCCAATGCATGTTTATGCAAGATATGAAGTTGCTCGGTGAAATAATGACAAACTGTGGTAGGTTCATCACTTTTGTTGAACTTTGACCTCTGTGACCTTGAAAAGTAGGTCAAATCAAAAATCCGTTATATATGTTATGTATCCTTATTAGCTACACCTATGATAAAAATTTGGAGATGATCTAGTCATTAGTTCAGGAGTTATTACACTTTTTGTGTTTTTGGTTTCTGCCACCTGGTGGCTAAACTGAGAGTCGAATGGGACCGAAACTTGGTGTCGTGGGTCATCTGACCTAGGGGTATATATGTACCAAGTTTCAGATCAATACCTCCAGCGGTTACGAAACGTGCCCTGCTAACGGACAACGACGACGACGGACGCTGCACCATCGTAATAGCTCACCCCAGTGAGCTAAAAAGCAGTTTATCTTATTCGACATCGCTGTCTTCATGGTGCTCAACGGAAGACTAGCTACTCCCGCAAAAAAGAAGTAGGCTTGCGCGATGTATGCACGCGATTACCACGGTTACACAGGTTTCAAGATACGCGCTGCATGGGGTGATGTTGATTCATACTTTTAGTGAGGAGGCTAAGCTCCAAATATTTGCCGAATCGTTCACTTGTTTAAAAAAATCACCAAATTTGGCACCGTCGTACACTATAGGTCAAAACCTTCAATTTCGGAAGGGAGCCCGACGAAGTCGCCCTCTAGTGGCCGCCAACTTGGATTTATGGTGGCCATTTTGGACACATTTTCCTCAATATATCGAAATCCAAGGTAGATACAGTGGTGTGCAAAAATATTAGAACACTTGCCATGAACTGGAAAACGAATTCTTATTTCAATGTAATGACCCCATGCAGCCATGAAACCATCGTTTTTTTCATTAATGCAATCTTCAACCATACATGTATTTATATTGCATATCAATATTAACGAATCGGCGACATGAGACTAATTTTGTATGTCGTATTTCGTACTTCGTTCTCGTTGTTCGTAAGGGGACGAAAGATGGTGAGGAAGATAAAAAGCTTTTTCAGTCTTACTTTTAATTATTTCGGAAAAGTAAGAAAACCCGTTAAATACGGTAAGAAAACGCGTTAGTGTCATGAGTAAGAAAACTGGTTAAATCGGCGTAAGAAAACGCGTTAACAAATGAGTAAGATATCCCGTTGAGAGTAAGAAAGCCCGTCGGGAGGTGTGCATCAGATCTTACTATGAGTAAGATTTCCCGTCGAGTAAGAAAAGCCGTTGAGTAAGAAAACTAGTTGTAACAGGCCTCTACATATGTGATATGTGCGGTGATCTTGTTGAAAACATGGCACGATGAATAACAAATTTTATGTGAGTTTATTGTTCATCCTTTTAAGGAAAATTACCGATGAGGCAGTCGCACTATTCTAATATGATCCCACCATTTTCAGAACTTACCCATTGATGAGAGACTTTTTATCGTAGCCACGGGTAGTGGTCTCGGTGAAGTGAAGGTCCATTGTCAGTACAATTCGCCAGAATTGACGGCGCAAATTTGCAAGTTTGACCTGAATGTTACAAGCCGAGAATATCGTGCGACCGCGGTGGACTTGGGTCCGTTGGGGAGTAATAATGGAACTGATGGGCGATCTGAGACTCTGTATGCGCGCTATGTAAAAGTCAGTTTGTAAAAGCAAAAGCGGAGCATACAGAGTCCCAGTTACTGAGACTAGAATCCACCCATTGTTTTTCAGGACACCGTCATTGCACTTGAGGCTTTGACCGCGTATGCAATGAGAAATTATACCAGGAGCCAGCTGAACATGCTCGTCCGTGTTTTTGCCACTGGAGACGAGGCGTTGGACGAGAGCATCCGGCTTACTCCATTAAATGCTTATGATCCTGTGAAAATAAATAAGGTTTGTAGAACGGCAGTGAAATTAGCTGTGGCAATAGGCTACACTAGGCCTATACATAGGGGCCTATGTGATGTGTGCGGTGATCTTGTTGAAAACATGGCACGACGAATAACAACTAAATTTTATATGAGGTTATCGTTAATTCTTTTAAAGAAAATTACCGATGAGGCAGTCGCACACTACTCTAATATGATCCCACCATTTTCAGGACTTACCCATTGATGGGAGACTTTTTATCGAAGCCACGGGTAGTGGTCTCGGTGAAGTGAAGGTCCATTGTCAGTACAATTCGCCAGAATTGACGGGGCAAATTTGCAAGTTTGACCTGAATGTTACAAGCGGAGAATGGCGTACGACCATGCGCGACTTGGATCCGTTGTGGAGTAATAATGGAACTGATGTACTCGATGATAGGTAATAGAAGGTATAACCCCAGTGTCGCCTCCTCACGGAGTTCATCACTGCAGAAATCTGACCCATTTGGATTAGACTCGGGACCCAGTTGGTGTGTCGCTCCGGCCGCCGACTACACTCCACAATCACAACAGGGGGCGTGTGTGTGTGTAAGACCGAGATGTGCACAGTACCGGCGCTGAACTTTGGTGGCACTTTTCTCCATGCGCCAAAACTCAATAACTTCCGTACGCTGGTGAATCGTCAGCCTTGGGATTTTCTTAAGTCGTTAGTGGCTGTCAAACAAAACTTCCATGTCCCTAGAACAAGAAAACAGGCATTAGATACAAATTTAAAAGGTATAAAGTAATGAAACTGAATACATTTTTTGGGATACCCTATATTATTTTGCGGTTCAAAATAGCAGCCTGAATTACATGATTATTGACAGTTTCTGTTTTCACATCCGCAGTCGCAGTATTAACGTAGCTACGTATGTGAGTGAAATCAAGGCTGAATTCAGGTAAGGGAGAAAGAGAGAGGAATTGGCGGTAAAAAATATACCCAAAGTAGCATATTTTTGCACGAGTAAATGGGCTTTCGAAGATCATAATCATGGGAAACATAGGGCCTACTTTATCCATTGCCATCGTGATGTCGCAGGCAACCTGCACGTCAGAGAAAGCCAAGATCGATTCAATATTTCACCACCATGAATAAGCTGCATGTAAGGAAGGCTTGAATTATGAATGACAAAATATTTTCCGGCGGCTTATTTCTTTCAATCCCATTGTGTTTTGTTCATCCTTTCCCTCCAGCTACATTGGAGCCGGTGACAAAGTTGGAATGACAATTTTGGATGTAACACTCCCCGCAGGCTTCAGAGCATGGGATGCTGATCTGATGAACGTAGGTAGTTTGATTCATCGCAAACTACTAGTAGATCGTCGCTCTGGGTATTGACTTTTAGGTAAAATAGAGAGTTTTCGCCGTGAAGGCAATGATGTTGAATAAGATAAAATGCGTTTTCGGTCTTACTTTTGATTATTTCGGAAGAGTAAGAAAACCCGTTAAATACGGTAAGTAAACGCGTTAAGGTTACGAGTAAGAAAACCGGTTAAATCGGCGTAAGAAAACGCATTAACAAATGAGTGAGATATCCCGTTGAGAGTAAGAAACGCTGTCCTTTCGTTCGGTGCTCTTTTCACGGCATCGAACGATGGGATTGGCGTTCTCGTTGGTGTTTCGGGGGCTTTGCGAAAACTCGATCGCTTCCAAGTATTATCGAATGTTGCGATTACCGGTACTCGTTTCAGATTTCAGATGCATTTGTTGCATGCCAGTGCCAACGAGTAAAATACCGTCACTTGCAGTTGCAGTCAGCGTCATACGGTTCTGTCCCTGAAAATCGCCGCGGTAACAAACTATGTGGTAGTGTGACAACAGAATGTGGTATGTGGTATCGTTTTATAACAAAAACAACGACATTATTGCATTTCAGCTGAAAAGGCAGGGTATTATTGACAATTACATGTACGAAGTGACCTCTTCCTCCATTCTGATGTACCTACGAGAAGTGAAGAAAAACGAGACGACAGCAATCAATTTCCGGGCTATACAGGACGAGGTTGTCAAGGATGTGCAGCCAGCAGCGGTCATGATATATGATTATTATGAGCCAGGTACATTGTACATGTAGGCTTCTCGCATGCATAAATACTACGATACAAATTACTCCATCCTTTCCGTTCGCTCGTATTCCAAATGAACTACTAGTAGGCCTATTGGGTGCCTGATGTGCACATGCCTACAGATGTACATTGTACAAGACGCTGAAAGAGGTACGAAAACTGCCAATTGCCAATTTGAAATTTCTACGGTATTGTGCATCACTGGCGTTGAATTCCGGACGTAGGCTTTTAGTGCAATATTTCAAAAGAAGCGCGCGGCAAAAACCTTTGTTTATGTTTTTCATGTGCATCGCATCCAGACAAAGCTTTTTTGTCATGCGCTGCCCAGCGTCTGCGTAACCGTGTTCGGTGTAACCATAGCCTTTAACACTAACGGTACTTTTGAAGATGCTGCATGTCGTCACTAAATGGCCATTCTAATTGCTCCTGCGGGCGTTTTCCAGATCAGCACTGTACCAGATATTACCACCCAAAGGGAGGTAGTCCGTTATTGGCTACAATGTGTGAGAAAGATCACTTGTCGGACCGTAACGTGTGTCAGTGTATGGAATGTAAGTTGTTTTATAAATTTTGAATCGAGAGCTGAGCATTTTTTAGCTCTGAAGACGATATTGGGCGAAACAATGGATAGCAGGGGACTGGAATGTGCGGGAACGTGCGCCGTCGAAAAGAGGCACACTCTTGAAGACCGGTGTAATATTATTAAATGCACCCCGTTACAGAATGCCCTACGGGCATTCTATAACGGCCGAAGGCCGTTATAGAATGCACCCCCGGGCATTTGAGGAAGGGGTGCATTTAATAATATTACAGCCATGATAGACCAAAATGCACCCCATTACAGGATGCTCCCTGTCATTTCAAGTGCACTCGTGCTTGTCGTTACACTTCAGAGCCCATGTTCAGTGTGTGATGTAAGTCACAGGTAAGCTCAAGAGATAGGAAAATCTGTTGGCTGCCAGCTTGCCCCATTGGGCGTACGAGCTAAGGCGTGTGTACTAATGATTTCTTTCCTTTCAGATTGTTGCTTGATGGCGTGGGTTCGAGCCCCAGTGCGGGCGTTGTATCTAAATGCTATTTCATATCCATGTATTTTAGGTATAATATTGATATTGACTCTTTATGACAATGGTGAACTTTAGCATTACATATATATACGAAGCTAAGTTTCGCGTTGGAATTCTTGGATGAAACTGATATTTTTTTATTTGGTTTTTTGGCCGTTTTATCCGTATTTTGTCCCATGGGAGCGGTGTGACAACATCTAGATCATAAAATGTTTGCTTTAAGAATGAGAATCCCCTGTTGAATTTATTGTACTGAGTTTTTCTGATGAAATAAAATATATGTTCAATAAAAAATTAAACGCCTCAGCCCAAAGTAACCGTACCCCAATCCCAACCCTTGCCTCAATCCACAACCCCAAACCTCAATCCTACCACCAAACGTAACCCTAACCCTTAGAACAACTTAACCCTTACCCCTAAAACAACGTAACCCTAACCCCTAAAACAACGTAACCCTAACCCCTAAAACAACGTAACCCTAACCCCTAAAACAACGTAACACTAACCCCTAAAGCAACGTAACCCTAACACCTAAGACAACGTAACCTTAACCCCTAAAGCAACGTAACCCTAACCCCTAAGACAACGTAGGCCTAACCCTAACCCCCGAGGCAAAGCGTGAGCCTTCAACCGCTTGATCGACAAAAATATAATCATGGTAAAATAGGCCTACTGCCCTCCCAAGCTAAACTGCAGTAACTCCAATTTTGGCGAAATTGAGATATCATGTTTGGTGCTATTCTATTCTATCATTTAAAACACTGAATGAGTCAATCAGGCCACCATCTGGCAAAATATTAGGGTACTAAAAGTGCAGTATCTCCAATAAAAGCCTTCTACCCATCTGACAGCGTCCCAAGCTAAACTTTGCAGTAAGTAGTGCTGTTTAGCTTGTTAAGGACCACGATACTACCCTTTGAGAGCTGAACGGCATTGAAAATTCCGTCTAGGCTACTTGTATTTCCAAGACTATTAAACCTCGTATACATCGCTGAACCTCGTACCAACAGTCATTTAGTGGTGGCGCAGGGGGCGTTCTATAACAGTGTTCACAAAATAAGGCTGTAACCAAGTGACCCGGGGTGCATTTAAAATCACGTCTTAGTAAAACAAAATGCCCCCCGGGGCATCCTATAACAGATTTTTCTGTTATAGGATGCCCCACCGGGCACTCAACAGAGGGTGCATCTGATAATATCACACCTGTCTGAACAGGGATCAAACCCGAAACTTCCGAGTTTGACACGTGCTGATACGTCACGCTGACTGCAATGCTGCGTTCACACTAGCAGTTTAATCCGGACTTAAACCGTACTAACGCCTTGATTCGGAATAAGAGGTCACACTAGAAACCCTTTAGTTCGGATTAGATCCGCACTAACAAGTACGGT
>NMRB01004176.1:0-11514 GCA_002633025.1 Notospermus geniculatus
TTTGTTCATTGAGCCGTTTGGCTGGACTCGTGTCATAATTGCCCAGGAAGAAAAATCCAGAAGAAGAAAGAATCCTGAGTGAATTCAATATGTTGTATTGAATTCAATATGTTGGCAATATGTTATTCAATATGTTGTATTGAATTCACCACACCTCACAGTGTGGTGACCATAACAATGAAGTCGTGATATATTATCTTTAATTACATGAATGACAGGCCAGATGCAAAAGTCGCGAAAATAAATGGCACGCGAACAATTAGGGTTGCACAGTAATATACGAAGAAAACAGCTGTCAAGTCAGACACATGGAATTTGAAGCCATGCACCAAATATGGCATTTATCGACATTATTAGCGCTAGCACAGGCAAATTTTTATGCCCAATACCACATTTTTTGCTCACCAAAAGAAGAGCTACTTACCCTTCCGATTAAATCTCTGGCATCTTCACAAACATGAGAAGGAAAGTGTAGTTCCACCTTGGAGATTCTACGATAGGTGTCAGAGTGACTGTCTGTTTCAAACGGAGGGTACCCACAGAGGAATTCGTAACAGAGAACACCCAAACTCCATAAATCAACTTTTTCATTGTGCATCTTTCCTTCAACCATTTCTGGCGGGAGATAGTCAAGGGTTCCACACAGAGTAGCACGTCTGGAAGAAAACCATCTTCATTATTTATGGCATCATTGGCAGCATGTTTTGGCTCCAGCAAATCAAAACATTTAGGGCCGATTTCACAAAGGGTTTTTAAGACTTAAGACGCGTGTAACTTCACTAAATGCACGCACTTCCACCATGCATTTGACGAAGTTACACGTGTCTAAGTCTTAAACACCCTTGTGAAATCAGCCCTTAAAGTCTTGCAACATAGCGACCTAATGGAATGTGGAAGTCAGGAAATGATACAGGAATTTGCGGTTTTCAATTATGCATCTGAACTGCGTAACCGGCGACGATCCGTTGCACACTATTGGGCGCCACTAAAGTCTGTTTGTTTAGTCTGATCACGTTGTCGATCGGTTATTCAAGAGTTGCGTGTACATGTAATTAAAGCCACACTGTATTGAATTCAGAAATTGCTTACGTCCTCCGACGTTAGTGTAGTGTAAAATGTACTGTTCTCTATCTGAATGCATTAGAGCTCTGCCTGCTGTTTTTTCAGTGTGTGCTGAAAACTAGGCCTTGATTCTTTGAAGTACGTATCGGGCAAGCATTTTGGGGACCGTGACGAGGCTATGAGACCTCTACCTGCACTCTCCTAACACTTTGAAAATATCATAAAATTCAATAGTGTGAGGTTTTAAAGATCGGTGAAAAATCCAACTGATATATACTGCCTATATGTAACTTCCGCATTCCATTGGGTCGCGCTTAGATGTTGCCTGACTTTACAACATCTCATCTAAATAATCGACTGAGTGAAAGGCAGGCAGTGGAATTCCTGCAGTAAAATACCCTGGCAAACATCCCCCCAAAAAAAATTCATTTTTGAATGATTTAACCCATACCCAGTCTACTTCAATTGTTACTTTTTCAAAAAAAATCCCTGAATTCAGGGAATTTCCTGAAATTTGAAACTCTACTTTATCAGTATGTCACAGAACATAATCAACATATGAATCACATAAAGCCACACAGTAGGTATTTTACCTTAAGGATGGTGCGTGGACAGACCAACCAAAATCAGCTATTTTCAATTCTCCACGCAGGCCAAGGAGGAGATTCTCTGGTTTGATATCTCGATGAATGACTTTCTTGGCATGACAATAACTTAAGGCATTGGCGAGCTGGGCAATGTACTGAAAACAAAATGAAATCCATATGTGACCCGGTCTGCCAAACGTAGGCGCAAGTCGCAGGTGATCATCGCTGGTCATCAGTTTACTCAAGTATTGTCACTGCGGTCCACTACTATTGTCAAACCGCAGAAACTTACAGTGGTGTGAATTAATATTCGAACAGAGGGAATTCAACTTTTCATTAAAGGCAAACAGTATCCAATATCTATATCAAAAGTATTTGAAGTCAGTCCTAGAATGCACTCCTCTAGTCTGATATGTTTTCGCTAAATTCAGATACTGCATATCACGAGAATAGCGAAAATATCGAAATTTGACATTTCTTGAGATTTGCTGTTATCACATTTTGTCTGGATATTTTGTGGAATTTTTTCCCCTTGCAACAACATGTTGAATGGGGGTATTACCTGACAGCGTTTGGAAACAGAAGTTGATATTCATACACCTGTGATTCAAGTTTGATGTCTTTGATATTTTTCAATGTCAAATTTCGATATTTTCACCACTTTCGTGATATCCAGCATCTGAATTCAGCGAAAACATATCAGACTAGAGGAGTGCATATCTAGGACTGACTTCAAATACTTTTGATATAGATATTGGAATACCGAAGTGACAAATTTTGCTGAATTACCTCTGTTCGAATATTGATTCACACCACTGTACATTTCAGCTGTTGTGTTGCAAGGCCATTAACCCTTTCCTCGTTTGCGACTTACTCTACTTTTGGCGGATCGGGTCACATATTACAGTCGAAAACGCATTCAAGTGAACCAGAGAATTTCACCCGACTTAGAAGAAATTTGTCTTATCGGTCTTATATAAGTCAGATAAAATCTGAGTTGTGTAAAAGCCGGACAAAATCCGACTAGTACTGGCTTGAGAAACGGCAACACGGCCAAGATGGAAATGGATCCAAAGCACAAGCCTGAATAAAAAAGCATGGACTGAAGAGGAGAGAGGTTGCCATCCAACTTGCACAATAGATTTTTATTGGAAATGTATTAGAAGGAACCTGGCTAGTTCATCCGAGATAGTCAAAAATCTGATTTGTAGTGTCCAACTTATGTGATTATTTTCTATAGGAATAACGTTACAGTCATTCCATCTCCGACCTAAGGATTTTCTGCTGTATTCTCCCTGTTAGCTGTTGTTCAGATTCCAACTCAGTCACTAATTCAAGCAAAATTCTTCCCCCAACTGTTTAGAACTACAGTAAACCTCGCGTAAGTCGCCGGTGCCTAACCCGCCAAAGTGTTTAAGTCGACACAGCTGAAAGGGTCCCAATTTCTTGTAATGATATTTGCCATTAAGTGACCTTCGCTAAGTCGCCATTCCTAAGTCGTCAAAGTGCCTAAGTCGTCGTATACATCCTGGTCCCTACTACGTAAAAACAATGCATTCCGCCTTGCGTAAGTCGACACGCGACGATGGCGGGACAGCGTACATGTACGAATGGTAAGTTATAAATGGGGAATCCACATCACTTTCGCAAAATCAATTCTACTTTGACATCGCGCCGCATGTCTGCAGTCAAGATATTTGACTCGTACAACCCCGCGTACTACAGTGGAAACTATTTCATTTTCCCTAGGAATCCACTGCCGATTTACTGCTTTGCAACCTGCTACCTGCGATTACGACCGCAAGGAACTCTACCGGTCGCTGACCTGAAATAAATCAAATTTTCGCCTTTGGTGGAAACAAAAATATTTTTGTCGGAAATGACGTCTAGCTCGTCCACGAGGGCCATCGAGCGCCAAGTTGCAAAGCAAGTCGCAAAGCAACCTGATCAGGTTGAATATCACAGGTGGATTCCAAGGATTTGACTGGTTCCCTGCTTTGACACCAAGTCCAAAAGATTTGAATAGGCCCTACCGTGGCCAGTGGCCAGCTCTAAAGAGCAAAACAGGCAATCAACGAAACCATGTTGCCAAGGTGAGGTTAAAACAAAGGCCAACATTTGAAATGCACAAGTAATATCGCAAATTTATGAGTCGTAAGTCGCCAAAACGGCGAGTTACAGGCTTAAGTCGTCAAAATGGCGGCTTGTATGTAAGTCGCCGAAATGTCGACTTATGCATAGCTCGTCAGATCTCTAAGTCGCCATAAAAATCATGGTCCCGAAAGTGTCGACTTACGCGAGGTTTACTGTANTTAAAACAAAGGCCAACATTTGAAATGCACAAGTAATATCGCAAATTTATGAGTCGTAAGTCGCCAAAACGGCGAGTTACAGGCTTAAGTCGTCAAAATGGCGGCTTGTATGTAAGTCGCCGAAATGTCGACTTATGCATAGCTCGTCAGATCTCTAAGTCGCCATAAAAATCATGGTCCCGAAAGTGTCGACTTACGCGAGGTTTACTGTATTATGCAAGACACTTTTTGCATTTCCTGCATGTGCATGCCGTGCATGCAACAAAAATGGTTACGCCTACTAATTCTACTCACAGAAGCACTCCTCTTGTCATCAAATCTCTTGTACTTTTGTAGTTCTTTATACAGTTCACCTTTTGGTGCATATTCCAAGATCAGTATGACTCTCCTGTCATCATGGAAATAATTGTAGAAACGAAGAATATTGGGATGTCTGTAATTGGAAGTTACGCAAAATATTTAGCACATCTTACCATTAACTGGAGCATCATATTACTATTATATAATGTACCTAGTGATAGAAATGAAACAGTTTTGTTACAGCGTGATTAAAGAAGGCATTATAAGAAGTACCGGTATTGAAAGCATACCAAAGTTAACAAGTATTTCTCCGCTTCATTAAAATGCCAAGAAGATGGACTATGGACAGCCAACAGTCAAATATGTGAGCCGCTTTGGCAAAACCAGACGCTTGTCGCTCAGAAGTTGAGCCTCAACGAACTAAGATGACATCAGGAGAGAATGGAAGAAATAGATTCTGTCATATTTAACAGGCAGACAATATTGAAACTGACAAACATTTGGTCTCAACCAACCTGCCAAGGTAAGAGCGATAAGCGTCTGGTTTGGTCAGCTAGAGCAGCTCACACATGTGACCCTCCACAGCAAAACCAGTTGCATGTCGCTCAGAAGGTGAGCGGCAACGAACTAAGATGACACCAGAAGGGAAAGGAAGAAATAGATTATTTCAGATTTCGTAACAGACAGACAATATTGAAACTGACAAACATTTGGTGTCAACCTGACAATGTAAGAGCGACAAGCGTCTGGTTTTGCCAGAGCAGCAGCGGCTCACATACAACACCTGTATTTGCATGATTTGAGGGCAGATGATGATCGTCCCTGGCAGCTCCTGTTACATACCTCAAATGAGACTGTATCTCTATTTCTCTCCTCAACTGATGTTCAACACCAGCTTTCACAAGCTGAGACTTGAATAGAACCTGAAAATGTTCGAAAAGTATGACGGTACTATTAAATGTTGCTGTAATGAACCCTTGCCAACTTATTCTTTATCCTTTACTGAAACCATTGACGGGACAGGATTCCGCAGCTCTGTTTGACCTGCTCTAGCAAGGATTCACACATGGCGTGGGGTGTCCCGCATATCATTGAAGAAAATTTGGCGCGCGACATATCTATCTTGATACCTGCTTCAGCTGAGATCTAGCTGGCGTAAATGGAGACTGGGTATACAGATAGGACTTCCACACTTTTTCTATCAGCGTATCATTGAATTTACCTGCGTTATTGAGACTTCAGAGTTACATGTACTTATATTTACGTCATTTCTGTAGCTTACATGCATAATAGACGCCATATGCAGGCTTAATGAAACCCCTGCCATCAATCATTCCATTCATCAGGTTGACCTCAGTCATCGAAAGCATGAATCAGTGAGATTTTAATGATTGACTAAAGAAGGAATTGTACAGTACAGCACATACTTTTAGTGCAACAATAAATTTGCTTTTCCTTTCCCGAGCGAGATAAACATGCCCAAATTTTCCTTTTCCAAGTGGACGGCCTACGTCAAAGTCATTCAAACAGAAGGTTCTCCTGAAAAGAAACAGTAGAAATTAGTAAAAGGAACAGACAGTGATTGAAGGCCTAATTTCAAGGCCAGTACGAAACTGCAGTATAGAAAACGCTTAAGTCGGAAAATCACCCATCTCGGATGGCTTCGAGAAGTCCCGATTGTTTGTAACATTATTCCAATAAAATATAATCGCACAAGTCAGACACTACAAGTCGGATTTTCGGCTATCTTGGATGACGGATGAAATGGCCAGGTCCCTTCTAATACATTTCCAATAAAAATCTACACTGTATCATGTAAGTCGGATTGCGGCTCACTCGGGACTCCTCTTCAGTTCATGTGGGGCGTTAATTTACGGCGGAGCTTTGGATCCATTTCCATTGCGGCAGTTTTGCCCTTCCTCAAGCCAGAAGTAGGATTTCTGTCCGACTTTCACACAACTCGGATATTATCCTAGGTCCTATTTACACAAGACGGATTTCTTCTAAGTCAGAAGAAATTGTCAGGCCCACTTGAATCCGACTTAAGTGTTTTCTACTCTACTACATGTAGTACTTCAAAGGGAGGGGGTGTACTTCATACTTTTGTGAAGATTGTCCATCATCAGGTTCAGCTGCATCTTCGTTTGGCCTAAGTCCAACATGTTTAGTTGCATCTGGGTTTGGCTTTTGTACGACCGCAACACCATCAGTACTGCTTTCTCCTGCACTTGGTTGAATTGTTTTCAAAACTCGCTGTACTGTTGAATCCATTACTCAGCTGTGGGAGTGCTCTCAGCTCTGTAAAAAAAACAAGGATTAGTCATTAATTATTAAAGTTCATTCATGAACGACATTAGCACAACATGATTAGTACCGGTACTAGGCAGCTAGGCCTAACTACATGTTATACTGTAGTATGCCTCCCACGGCCAGTTTCATTAATTTCAATAGACTCTATCTATCACTCCTAAATGAAATGGTCCATGGACCATGTGCTCACCTGGGTGAACGTACCAGAAAAACAAATGACAAATGTTAAATCAAAATGTTCCAGGGTCATGTATCCTCATTAGATGTACCTGATAAAAATTTGGAGACAATCCAGTTACAGTTCAGGAGTAACTGGACTTAGAACTTTGGTTTTGGCCACCTGCTGGCCAAGCGGAGAATCGAATCAGACTGAAAAGTGGTGTCATAGGTCACCTAACATAGGNTGTGCGGCGATTGTCCAAGAAAACTGTACATTACTGACATTTGCCGATCTTGGCATTCAATTAAGCTACATACTAAATTTGGCCAGAAATGTTAAATTTCACCCGTAACTACCTTTCTGTGCAAGTTTGGATGTAATCTGATCTATATTACTGTGTTAATTTTACGCCTGAATCCTAAAAATGTCAATGGAAAATCCATTACGATGTGACGTTCTTCCACCCAGCTGGCGACGCATGCGTATGACGCGACGTCGTGAAGACGTAACTCACAGCAACCGCCCCAAAATTCCCTGCGCGGAAACGATCTACATGTATAGCATAGGACGTAGGTCTGTGGCTCACACGTAGGCCTAGGCCTAGTTAGTTTGGCCTTGTCCAGGGTGTGTACGCACACACACATGCCTAGGCATAGGGCACGTCGTAATAGGGGCCTATAGCAGGCTAGGCCTACATAACATGTACATCGACGATGCATGCACTGACTGATGCATGCAGCGCATGAACCTGATCTGAGCTGACGTGCATTGATGCGCGCACACGACACGGGTCCACGCAAATGCACGTCCGCACACAGAAGTTAAAGTCCTTTGCTGGTAAAAATGTAAAAACAACAACTTCAAACAAACTATCTGTGCCGACATTGACTCATTATCGTCTTTATTCGCTTTCATTTCTTTTCTTACGGGGGTAAATTATGAGAAGAGCAGTTAAAATTCCACAACAGGCATGACAAGGAAAGATGAAATCGTGAATGCTTCGAATCAGCCACCATTGAGAATACTGCATTCTGATTGGTCCGAAGTCATTGTGGTTTCACAAGCCACCGCTAGGGCGGGTTTGGCACTGGCTGCCATTTTGTTGCTGACGTCTGAATGAATAAATGAATGAATAAGCTTTATTTTCATCGGTATGTGAAGATACATGAGAACATGAGCTTTGAAGCTCTTTCACCGATATCGAACATAAAAATATACATGTAACATAAAACAATTTAAGATATTAAACATAAGTATAAAAAGATTAAAAAGATATCACATAAGAATTGGATATCACAGAAAAGTTGGAAGCTTATAGCACAAAATAAGGTAGATAGANCTTGGAACATGAGTTATGATTTTGAGGTAGACCTTGTGGAAGGTACATATACAGCATTAATACATGCTTAAGGACACATAAAGGACATATGGCGTCACATTCATGAAGCGGCCCCATCGCCAGAAACCGCCCTAGTCCGGCCCCAGCTGTACATGTGATGTACACCCGGAACCAGCCCAAGGCGGCCCCAACGGCAGGACCGCCCCACGAATATGACCCATGATGTACGGGTGATACCTGTGGCATCAGAAATTAAGAATCTTTACACATGGCACATCTACACTTTTCTCCCTCCCAAGTCTTTATTAATTTCTTGAAGAGGGAATAATTTTTCGCCTCCCTGATCTCGTTGGGTAGATTGTTCCAAATTTTGGTTCCATGGTAACTGAAACTATTCTTTCCATATTTGATACTTTCAAAGGTGGGGAGTTTTGCGTGTTCCTGACGTAAGTAGTGGGGGGTTTTCCTAATTTTGATAAGGTCTAATAAATATGTAGGGCTTAGCCCTGATATAATTTTGTACACTTCTGTAGCAATAATTCTCTGTCTGCTTAAATGGTAATATTTCCATGTTTTGACAAAGATTTCTTCCTGAATTCTGCATGAAAGACACGTTTATACCCTAAACGATTTCGTTAGTTAAGTCTCAGAGCACTGGTGCACGGACTGAGACATGCCTCCAGTTATTATCGTTTTTGCGGCGGGACACTCAAAACCAACCAGGGCGAGGGGGAATAACTAAGTTTCTTTTCAAAAACTAGGTTTCTTTTAAATATCTGCCTCTCCCAGAGAGGCTTTTGCCCCCCCCCCCGCCGGACCAAAAAGCTAATACGACCCTGCTGAATAACGGATCACTGCCTCCCCATCCTTCGGCCGGCCCCAGTGACTGATAGGCTAAAGCTAGCATGCTTTCAAGTTTTGTACTACATTTATATTGGATAATTGCTGTGAAATTTTAGGTAAAAGCATTAAAGTTGATGACGTTGATGAATACCAGCAGCCATTCACATCATGACAATCTTTTGTAGGGAAGTAGGCCTAATTGGCAAACGCGGCAATGAAAAATATTACAACTCTGCTTGGAGGAAAAGAACTAGGCCTAGGCCTATGTCTGGTGGTCCTGTTCCGAAAACATTAACCCCCGCCGTGATTTACTGGTATCCAATTAAATTTAGCAGTGGATTTCTGAATAAAAAAAAGTGTTTGAGAGCAGGAAAAAATGATTGAATTAACTTATTCCGAAAGAAAATATAGAGGTCCCACCGAGATTTGAACTCGGATCGCAGGATTCAGAGTCCTGAGTGCTAACCGTTACACCATGGGACCTTCGATGATGGCAGATGCGATTTTTAACAATATATAGCAAAATTAAATACTTGGCCTGGTTAATCTTCATATCACCACTTTGTAGAATTATATGGGCGCAATCGATCTCCATCAACGAAAAGGCCTAATTTACGCTACTTTTGCCTCATTCCCAACATAGCTCTCACAATATAAAAATGTTCCTGTCGACTGTCAGTGCCCTGTACCTGTACGGCGGCGATTGGCTGTTCAATTTATTGCTGTCACCCCCTCAACAAATTAGCAGAAGGAGAGTAAAATCAGCAGATTTCACGCTTGCATCAGTCGTGAACCGCAATTTCAACTCATAGAAAATAGTTAGTATTTGATATTTCAGCTATTTTCAACATATTTCATCAATTTTATGACTCTAACACACGGTTTTATTAATCAACGTTGGACAATGAAAACAACTGATTGCAAAGCCAAGTTGATTGGGGAATTCCCGACGATGACGTCAAAATTATCTTCAACATCGTCATACCAGAGCCAGTCATTGCGGTTGAATGTTCAGTAAATGGATAGCAAATAATGGAATGGGGACGAGGGCGATTCACATGATTCGTGACTCATCGTCAACACCATTGGGAATCCCGCTTTGCCAAAGCTGCAGTTTTACTTTAGACTTTCACCTTAAATTTTGAATTCTACGAATTACTTTGTGTTGTCTGCATACTTCAAGTGTTCCTCAGGAAACCGTGATATATTGCCTTGCAGAGGAGAACAAAAGCAGGTTGGTAAAAACACGATTTGAGGTAGAGATAATGACGCATTGACAGTGCAGTGTTGTGAGTGTATGTGTTTGTACTATACTAGCTGGCAACAATGTATAGTCTTGTGCATATTGACATTCATGCAGTTTTTGACATGAAACTTTGTTGACATTCATGATTTATTAGCAGAATATGCTTCTTTTTCTATAGGTGGAATCCACTCCTGTATTATTTTGCAGTGCATTTAAAAAAGACTTCAAGATCAGTCAACCATACATGGACTAAAAAGAAAAGAACAATTTGGGACACACCCCCTTCCTTGCCTTCCTTCCTAGCACTAGAGCCATTTCAGTTTCTGCACCAAGTGTCACAGGATTCTGATTGAGAACTTTGTTGAGAAGTTTGTCGTTTCTCTCTGTTCCAGAAGGATTGTTTTCTGTGCATGACACAGTTAACCAACCCATGTCAGCTGACCCCATTAGGCCCGCCTACATTGTATATCTACACACATTATACAGGACTGTCATCATGACCTAATTTACATTCACATTGGCAGTGTTTTGTCATGACGGCATTCCCAAGGTATTTACAATCTTTCTTTTGGCTGGTATGGTGAAAAGGTGCTCATGATATCACAATAATATGGACAGTGGTGGTATGTTGTGTTAGGGTGTGAAGTATTCCTTGCAATGCAAGTGGTCACTTCAGGATTTGTGAAACTTGCTGCAACAGGGCCTGACAGTGGTCATTAGGTATTAGGCCTATAAAACATAACAATTCATGATCAGTAATCAACATTACCAATCACTTGTCAGGCCTTGCCGTTTGACGGGCGCGATTTTGCATGCACCTCGCAAACAATAGAAATTCTGTTGTTTGCGAGGTGGATGCAAAATCGCGCCCGTCAAACAACAAGGCCTGACTTGTACTGGTACCTTTGGTCTAGTCATGTTTTAAAGTCTAGATTCAATTTGTCTTCAAAGGTGTTCTTTCTTGGCTGAAAAGTGGTCTAAATAATCAAGACTACTAAAAAAAACACATATGTACTTGGTTTGAAATTACCAAGAAGTGGTGCCTTGTCCCTATCAGGGAGTCCAGTGTCTTCTGCCAAAATAACTAAATGTGTAAGTGGGGCCTTGTCCCTATCAGGGACAGTGGGTGATTTCAAAGTTGGTGTTGGTGTTAGTGTTGGGTGTCAGTGTTGGTGTTGGTGTCTACCCAGACCCCCAAACACCATGACAGGTGTTGACACCGAGAGTGAACACTGGTGTCAACACTGGTGTTTGGTCTACACCTGGTGTTGGTGGATGGTGTTGAACTGATGCCCAAAACACCAGGTCCCAGTCAACACCGTTGTTAACACCAGTGTCAACACCGGTGTTGGTGT
>NMRB01004176.1:15744-28455 GCA_002633025.1 Notospermus geniculatus
CGCTTTTCCTTCTGAGAAAGTACACCATGACTAAACCAGAATAATCATCCACGAAACTGATTGCATACCTGAAACCATCTTTCCCAGTGGGGTCAATTGGACCAGCCAAATCGCAATGTACAAGATCTAACTTTGCCTTTGCGCGTTCATCAGGATCCCTGTTTCTACATTGTGTCATTTTGCCCTCTATACAAATACCACACTCAAAATCATGTCTACCCGTAATTTTCATACCTTTGACAACACTTTCAAGTTTGGCAACATCTTTTACATTACAATGACCAAGTATCTCATGCCATTCTTGCAAAGTATGAGAAACTTTCCTGGTAGACACAATGTTGTTCAGGAAGTAAAGCATACCCTGCTTCTCAATGTTGAATGTTGTACCACTCTGAGACGTCAATTCAGCAGAATCTGGCTTAAACTCAATTGTTGCACCTTTCTCTGTTGCCGCCTGTACAGAGAAAATGTTCTGCTTGAAAGATGGCACAAACAAAGCATTTTCTAGGACAGCAGATTGGACTTTGCCACATGAATCTACCAATGATACACATGCATCACCTTTCTTTAGTGCAAGATTGTTGGTTCTACTACCGTCAGCAAGCTCAATAAAATGTTTACCAGGATCAAAATGCTCATCAAAGTTCAAAAACATAGACTCATCATTAAGAATGTGAGTGGTGGCACCACAATCCACCAACAGACCTTTCACCATGTCACATGACTCAGTAGTAGATGAAACATCATTCCCTACTTTGAAAAGGAATGTGTGACTGTCAGTGTCCACATCATCTTGATCTTCCACACTTTTAACGGAGTCCTTGTGCCTATTCTTCCTAATCCTATCCTTGTTCTTTCTGCAGAATCCAGAGTAAACGGAACCAGAATTCGAGAATCAGGCTTTGGCAATGTTAGGCCTTTATTGGTAACATTTTTGTGAATCTTATATGTTGAATTAAATGTAGCCTAAATCAATTTCGCCTGACGTTTGGCGGACGTGAAATGATGTGTAACAACTATGTGCATCGGGTTTTTCAACGGCTACGATGAAAAACCCGATGCAAACCAACCGACAGGGACGGGGCGACGAAGTTTTGACGAACAATAGTTGACGAAGTTGACGTCAGGCCTAGATGACGTCACTGGGTTTGTGGCGCGCCGCCCTGCCTTGATGACGCCACGCTGGAGAACTGCACTGGAGCGCAACCATGGCAACGGGAGATTTTAGGACTCTTGATTATGACGTCATAATCATTCATAACGTTACTATGGTGTGCTTAGCGACATCAGGGCGAATACATCTACTTGAGACGGCGGTCAATTATGACGTCATCACCTCAGGTACAATTTCATTAAATCCTCCTTAATTAATTACCTATAAGTTCATTTTCCAAAAAAATTCTAATTGTGGGCCATTAATTCAACCATATATTCATTCCACCAGTTGAAAGTGCTAAAAATTACACCGTATGCGAGATATTGGACACTGAAGTTAGACACCGCTGCCAGAACTATATAACGAAACGGTGACGGTGTTCCACATCTGCTGTCTGCGTGCTGCGCATTGGCGCCGCTACGCGGCGTTCCGGGAACACTGCGTCTAGTGTCATGAGACTTAGTTCTACAAATATCGCACCATCTAGAACCACCTCCCTTTCTCTAGTTCTACAAATATCGCACCATCTAGAACCACCTCCCTTTCTCTTGTTGGCATCTTGCTTATCTCGACAATCAGCTGACCTGTGACCATAAAGACCACACGAGAAACAATTGCCATCGAATTTATGGCCACCTTGCTCTTTCGAATCATGGTCATTTGCTTGCTTGCTCGCGTGTCTATTGTCGACGACTGCCGCGTATTGTTCGAAAAGATTGCAAATATTTCTGGCGAGGAATAGAACATGTCCTATTCAAAGCAATAACTGTCGGACACTAAAATAACTGGCTGACATAATCTTTAAAGGCCTCTTCCACGCTACAGAACTTGATCATGCAGCACGAGTGTCTGACAATTTTCTATAAGTTTCTATAAGGAAAATTGCGGCAGAAAACTTTCAGGTGGAAGGCCGGCATAGGACCCGACTTTCATCACACTATCTTTATCAGACTTCTCACTATCAGCACACGACTTTTCTGTCTCCTCGAAACTCCTGAGGGACACTTTGAACTCAGTGAATGTTGACGCCTTTTCCGTCTGCGTTACAACGGTTACGAACGGCTTTGAATTCTACCGGTAGGCCTTTTAAGACCATAGCAATCAAAAGACTGTCGCTTACCACTTCACCAGACGTTTTTAACTGCGTAGCCGCCGTTACGGCCCGTATTACGTAATCAGTAACACTTTCCGTCTCGCCTTTCTTCAGCGACGTGAGCTCAGTATACAACGAAATAACCTTGGGTTTACCTTTCGATAAGTAATGCTCTCGTAAAATTTTCAAAGCCTTTCTTCCATCGTCCTTCGCATCTCGCATCACCAGCGACAAACTACGGTCATCCAAAAACTGTACAAGTTCCGCAAACGCCTCGGCATTCTTGACAACGTCCGGTTCTGCCTCGTCACCCGCTGGTGGATCGATGATGGTGTGCAACTTTTGCAACCTCATATACCCGATAAACTTGATCTCCCAAGGCTCATACTTTCTCTCATCACCGTTGAAGAGTAGCCCGTGCCTGGGCCCATAACCTGTTAACACTTGAGACTTCTTGGAGGACGGATGGAGGACGATTTTTCCATCAGGAAAAATCACACAACAAACAACGACTGGAGTTCACCATGATCTGGGCGGAAGTGACGTACACAAATTCTTCCGTCGTTTATTTACTGACATCACAGATAGCGCCACCATACACATACAGTTAAAGTTTACAATACAGTTTACAATGGTCAACAATGTGGGATTAACCTTTCCTTATGACATGAAATGACTGTTGATTCCAGACAGAGGTGTCTATCGGTGGTAAGAAAACAGAGAAAGGCTAATCGTACCTGGTTCCTTGCAGTCGGTGGAGACAAGCAAATATTGCGTGCATTGGTTTCGTTTCTTTAGCACGCGAAATACGAGCCAGTCCAACTTCTGCAGAAATCCTGACAATGGAAAGAAGCCGTGGTGTTACACGAATGCCGGGAGAGACTGGGGATTACTGTGATGTACCCATGTGTCAAAAAAAAGTGACGTGGAGTCTTCCACAGCAGTTCAAAGAGGACAGGGTACTGGTCGTCAAACATGACGACAATATGGCTGCACAAATTTCATGCAAATTATACTAATTCTGTGCTAATAGGGAACGCCGATCACGCAGACCACGCGAGAATATACGCGTGGGTTTGAACTGATAGTACACCGACGCCACCTATTATTCATGACGATTCAAGGTGTGATTGGCCGTGCTTGGTGAACCGCATCTCTCGAACAATGAGCCTCTATAGGTGTCACGTCTGCTCTATCAGTCTCACTTGACCAATTGGCGCTCCCCATTAGAGAATGAATTACGTGGAAATCCTCTATACCCCAGCGGTAATTCATGTTCAATGCATCAGTTTAAACGCATGCTCGACAAAACTGTTCAAATCGGTATATTTGAATGATCTAAGTTACCAATTAGGCATTCATACTGTTGCCACGCTTAAAAGAATGAGTTGAAGGACGGTACCTTACTTGATGAATGGTTGCTCACGCTATAACACCAGTCTGATCACGTTGATTCCCGATTCCGCCGCCAGGGGAGGGATACTGAGCATACCCCATGCATACAGTGGCACTTTAAGCTTGACCGTATAAAATTCAAAACCTGTGGGATTGACATTTCCTTACGACATAAAATGAATGTTGATTCCAGAGGTGTCGATCGGTTGTAAGAA
This sequence comes from Notospermus geniculatus, assembly GCA_002633025.1. Lineage (NCBI taxonomy): Eukaryota > Metazoa > Nemertea > Pilidiophora > Heteronemertea > Lineidae > Notospermus > Notospermus geniculatus. Next base: position 19,604 of record NMRB01004176.1, read on the forward strand.
AACAGAAGGCAAATTCCTTGCAGTGGACGAGAAAGGCAAATACTGCGTGCACGGGTTTAATTTGTTTCTGTAGCACGCGAAATACGTACCAGTCCAACTTCTGCAAAAATCCTGACAATGGAAAGAAGGAAGGGGAGCCGCGGTGGTGTAGTGGTTCGGGCCTCCGACTAGTGGTCAGAGGGTCCCGGGTTCGAATTCCACTGGGCGTGAGACTTTGGGCAAGTCTCTTTGCCCCACTGGCCTCTCTCCACCCAGGTGTATAAATGGGTACCGCTCGGAAATGCTCGAATTGCAGCGCTGAATGAGCAGCTCATCTGAGTTCTACTGAAAGATTTCAGGATAGACTGCAGGGGTTAAAGTGTAAAGTCGGATGAGAACCTCTACCGTTGTTGATATCAGACTATAAACCCAAACTTTAACTTTTTTTAAGCCGTGGTGTTACACGAATTCCGGGAGAGACTGGGATTACTGTGATGTACCCATGTGTCCAAAAACGTGACATGGAGTCTTCTCGAGACCCTCCTCGTTGTGGGTATTATTGTCGGCGGAAAAACACGTGTCAAGAATCATTAAAACATGGGGGACATCAAGACATAAGATGAGGTGCCGGTATTTCTCCGCACTTATTGAGGAATATTGGTGTTAAAAAGAAGAGCAAAAGATAAATCACATTTCCTTGTTCAACCGTTTTACCCATTTCTTTTTCCCCAGAACAAAAATGTCACCATATCCATTTGTGGAAGCAGAGAACCACACGGAAAGTTTTCTTTATCCATTTGGATAAAAGTGGATTGTATGAACTAGCATATTGACCCGTGGCGAGCACATTTTGAGGGAGTTAATTTGTCTAGAATATTTTTTGGTAGAGGGTCTGTTGCTTTATTGATGAGTTTATTCGGAGAGGGGTATACCCCTCTCCAAATAAACTCATCAATAAACTATAGTTTATTAATTTATTAATCGTTAACCGTCAAATTCATGAGTAGGGAGGAGTTTTTTCTTTCTAAACAGCAGCATCACATCTGGTTTATTACACAATCAGCCAAATCCCCAGGCTACATGTAATGCCACGGTGACCCAGATTCATGATAGCTAGGTTCACATGCATCCCACCGAGTATCTGTTGGAGGTAGGTCACTGGCATTCTTGTAGATGGCACAGGGACTTGACGCGTATGGGGTATGATGTTGTCAGCCCCCACGAACAATGTCCCGGCCCGAGAAAAAATATAAAGAGAGAAAAAAGAAAAGGGATCTAACAGAATATTGTGGACAGCAGTGTCAATGCGAAGGTCATTCATCTCAACACGGCAGTAAGATCTGTGCTGGACAGAGATGCACCAGCCATCGAGAAAACATTCGTTCCGCGGCTGAAGAATCCCTGGTTCAATCAGACCATTCAGGATGAACGTAGACTGAGGAAAAAACTTGAGCATAAGTGGCTTGATAGTGGACTTGAGGTGGATCGCCAGATCTTTATTCAGCAGCGGCAGAAAGTAGTCAACTTAGTCAAACAGGCTAAGCGCAGTTATTACGAGGCTAAGTTATCCTCTGGTAATGTCAAGGAGACATTCTCTGTAATAAAGGATCTGTTGAACAATGAAAAGTCTCAGATGCCAAGTGGTGAGCCGGCCAAGGTTGCCGAGGCATTTGTACAGTTTTTTGACGAGAAAATTGTGAAAATCCGGCAATCACTAGACATGGCGGCAGTCAGCATGCCAGTGTGTGACACAAGTATTGTCTTCACGGGAATGCCTCTTGACTCCTTTGAGCCCACTTCGTGTGAAGAAATACGGAAGATCATCATGAGTATGGCTTCCAAGTCTTGTGAGTTAGACCCCATGCCAACATGGCTGTTAAAGGATTCGCTACCAGAGTTGCTTCCGATATATGTGGACATTATCAATGAGTCATTGGTGACTGGTATGTTCCCAGACGAGCTTAAAAATGCTCTCGTTCGTCCACTGTTAAAAAAGCCGTCGCTTGACCCGGACGTATTGTCCAACTATCGTCCAGTTTCCAACATTCCGTTCCTTGCAAAGGTAACCGAGAAAGTTGTGTCCACTCGCCTGGCAAAACACTTTGCGTCGGGAGATATGTTAGACCCTATGCAGTCTGCCTATCGTGCATACCATAGCACAGAAACTGCATTGTGCAAACTCCATGATGACATCACCAAGGCTATGGATCAAGGCAAAGCTGTGTTTGTTACAGCACTGGACTTATCTGCCGCGTTTGACACAATAGAGCACAAAATTCTGCTGCAGAGATTGAAACATGAATTCGGCGTCGGTGGCACAGCATTAAAGTGGCTAGCTTCATATCTAACTGACCGTTCCCAGGAAGTCACCGTGCAAGGAAACGTGTCGCGCAAAGTTCCTCTTCGCTTTGGCGTTCCACAGGGTTCAGTCTTGGGCCCACAGCTTTTTACAGTGTATACTACTCCAATTGGTCACATCATCAAAAAGCATCTTTTGTCACATATACTTTATGCCGATGATAATAATCTGTACGTTATCTTTGACCCTAAGAACCCAACTGATGTAACTCGAGTTCTCGGGAAACTCAGTGCATGCCTGGAGGAGATTAGAAACTGGATGAGAGTGAACAAGTTAAAACTGAACGATACGAAAACTGAATTCTTTGTGTGTTGCTCAAAAAAGCACCGTGGATTGCTGGATGGTGTTCAAATGAAAATCGGTGACTCAGTGATTGAATTAAGTGAATGTGTCAAACTCCTGGGAGTTACATTTGATAGTCAAATGACAATGCAGCAGAGGGTGAATGATATCTGCCGATCTGCAAATTTCCACCTCTATCAAATTGGAAAAATTAGGCACAATCTCACTGAGCCAGCAGTAATCAGTGCAGTGAGAACACTTATACTTTCGCGGTTTGACTATTGTAATAGTCTTCTTTATGGTGTCACCGGCAACCTTATGAACAAAGTTCAGTTGGTACAGAACTCCGCTGCACGCTTGGTGATGAAAAAGTCTAAGAGAGAACACGTTGCCCCTCTTCTTGTTCACTTGCACTGGCTTCCAGTTCGTGCTCGTGTTGAGTACAAGGTGGCGCTGATGACGCACAAGTGTCTATATCAGCCGGTCCCTAGGTATCTACAAGATACTGTCAGCTGGTATGTTCCGGGGAGGTCCCTTAGGTCAAGTGGACACCACCTAGTTAGGCCAGTGCAGGTGAAGGGGAGGATGGGCGAGTGTGGTCTCTCGGCCGCTGGACCAAAAGTATGGAACGAGCTTCCCGAAACTCTACGTGCCATTGACTCAATTGCGACTTTTAAATCAAAACTAAAAACATATCTTTTTAGGAAATTTTTGTTTTAATCATTGTTTTATCCTTGTGTGGTCATTGTTCTTTCCTATTGTGTCTTTTTTATATCCTGATTTTAAACTTCTGCTCTCTTTTGTAAAGTGCCTAGAAATATGATCAGTATGTGGGGCGCTATATAAATGCAAATATAATAATAACTTCATGGCTGGGCTGCTTATGACTTTTTCACTTCAAACCACGCTCCTAGCAAAACTATTGGGTCGATTTTCATCAGAGTACTCTTAATCGAATCCTAAGACAATTCTCTTTCTATTTTTATCCCAAAAAGGTTCTAACCGCACAAAAAATCGAAGGGTTTGATGAAAAGTACCCCCAAATATCGCAATTACAAGACAAACTGCACGCCGTTTTTGGCTGCTTGCCAGAAAGTAAGTGGCGACTTCTCGGCAACCAGACGGCCGATCGGCACATTCTATATACCAATGGATAGCTAGTAACATGCACTAAACCACTGACCTGCTGTCAAAAAATTAATCCAAATATTCCGACTTTATTTGAGGTATTTGTCCAACTTTCTCACAAGATTGGCAAGATTTTCGTACATGACCCCCATGCTGACAAGGAAGTCGCACTGAATACTTTCCTCATCACTGATTGGTCGAAATAAAATCCTTTTTCAGTCCAATTTAAAAGGAATTTATTTCGACCAATCAGCGACGAGGGAATATTCAGTCCGGCATCCCCGTCAATATGGCGGTTCTAGGAAAATATCTTGCCAATCTGTGTTGAGGGGCAAAGGATCGAAAAAGAGAGGGTATCTGAATAACAGTTCCCGGCAGTTCCAGTACGACAAAAACGATTACAACTGCTACAACCCGGACTGTACAGGCAGGTTTCTTCTTTTCACCCTTAACTCCACCGCCTGCATGACTTGTTAAACCTGATTCTTTCAGAGCAAAGACGATGCGATAGGAAAGGTAAATCATGATGAGCGTAGGCGCAAAAGACCTCAGTATGACGTATATACCTGTCCCGATCGTTTGGAAGTATATATTGTAATAGATGGTAACAAAGAATGGGAAGGAAAATAAGAATCGGTACACGGATCATACTTCCAGGTGGTTTTGCCAATGAACATGTAAACCATGTGGTAGCAAAAAGACAATAAACCGCTGATAATGCACGCAAGACGAGCATTCCTGATTGTACAAAGTGACGCTGCCCTCAGAGGTTTGCAGACGACGATGAAGCGTTCTACTGCGACACTTACAGTGATGTACACTGACCACATTTTAGCTGCGGTATAAAATGTGTACAAATACGACTCTGCAAGTATTCCGAAAGTCCTTAATTCCTTAAGTACACCGAAATACAAATGAATTCGGTGGGATGTGGCGAAGAGCAACCTAAAGATGAGGAAAAGGGTATCTGCCACGGCGAGACACATTAGGTACACAGACGTGGACGTGAATGGCCGCTCCCGCCCAAGCGTTACGATGGCCAAGCTGTTACTGATGACACCTAAGACGACGACGACTGGCAACAAGAAAACATTCACAACAACAAAGATGAAGATTTAGAAAAGAGTGATTTGAATGAGACAACCATCAAAAAAATGGTCAAAATTCGTGTGCGCGGCGGGCTTGACGTTACGTCATTGGCGTCACAACGCAACAGTCGCCAATGCTTTTCCACGGATGAAAAAGTGCTAAAATTTTAGTGTTTTGACCACCGCAGTAGCGATTTTCTGGTCTTCCATCTGACCCCCTTCAGAGCCTATATACTACGGACATAGTAGATTTTGATCAGGACAACAATGTCATATTTTTCTGTTGTAAACTGGAGAATAATATATTTTCATTGAGTACGGTTCTGGTTTACGGAGATACGATTTAAAAATGTTCCACGTATGCCATCGCCTTTCCGTGACATTTCCTTTATTTCAACACTGTAATGTAAAAACTTATTGCTGGCGATTGATGCCTCATGCGAGGGTCTGTGGGTTCGAATCTGGTAGGAAGCAATGTCTTCCACCTTAGAAACCCGATTTCTATTTCATATTATTTCAGTACGACTTATAAGCTTGAGAAACCCATGAGAATGGGTTCATTCCTTGTCCCCTATCTGGACCCGTTTGCCATGGGTTTCTTTGAAATGGGAACAACACTGTAAAAATTGGAATAGTCCTCGCGGGTAAATTTTACCAATGCCATCGGCAATTTCGATTTTACCACAGAAAAGGGTAACATTTGCTCAAAAGCGCAGGTCAATACCTATCCGTGGGTATTCTCAGGCACCTTCCTTACTATAGGGGGTAATGTTTACCTACCGTGGGTAAAACTGGGGACAAGCTTACTACCAATTTACCTACAGGAATATAGGTAGTAAGCTTGTCCCCAGTTTTACCCACGGTTCCAGGTAAACGTTACCTCCAATAATAAGGAAGGCGCCTGAGAATACCCACGGATAGGTTATATTGACCGGCGCTTTTGAGCAAATATTACCCATTGGTAAAATTTACCCGCGGGGACTATTCCATTTTTTACAGTGAAGAGAATGGGTTCTTGGTACCCAGAATATTTGTTCTTCGGGTATGAAATGACACGTCCTTGTTGCAGTACCCCATAACAACCAGTTCCATAGGTCACTTTGGCCCATCTACGATTGCTACCCGTGGGGTATTGGCACCCACGAGCAGCTTTCGGGTCCAACTGACCTACCGGTACTTCTAGGTTTACGCTACCCAGTTGGGTCACTTGAACCCATGGGGAAATCAGTATTTGTACCCATGGGACCGTAGTATTCACTTTTTACAGTGAATCCGTTCTTAAAAACTGGTAACATGTTAATACTTTTACAACTGCAACTTCGATTCGGCAACTAAGGTGTTGCACGGGAAAAAGGGTAATACCATATCACAAGCAAACCACATTAGCTTGCGGACGAATGCTTGAAAAATCAAATCGGAAGTGTTCACACCCCTCTCATTAGAGAGTTTCTGCTATCCCGCATCCGAGATCGAGATCGGGATAGCGCAGCGTCGCGTCATCAAAAAATGACGTGACGTCATCGTTGTTTGCGTAAACTTCGTCGATCCCGTTGTCGCGTTCCGAGATAAATCGGCTGTATCTCGTAAATGTCAAACGACATCACCGTGGAGAATCGGCAGCCGCCTTTCCGAGGAGCAGCAACCCTCTCCGAGTTTTATCTCACACCTCACCGAGTTAAAATGGCGGATGTTGCTGATGAGAAAGAAAACGACGACAAAACTGGTGGATTTATAACTCCTACCTCAAAGTAAGTCTTTTATGATCCCGTCGAGGCTATTTTAATTTGTATACTTCATCATTCGGTAGAAAGGTTATCAGGGTTTTAGCTTGCAGTCGGCTGTATGAAGTGAAATAGTTGGGATGGTTGCCGATCTGCGTAAAATTCACTGGCCTGTGCTATGTCAATCACTTCATCCTTGGACGAAAAGGCCTCTTTTAGTCAACTATTGGCCTTTTTATCTCGCAGACACCTTGTTTCTTCCAAGATTAAGACTTAAACTTAATTATGATCACGAAGATAACCATTTTAGTGTTTGTACTTGACTAAAAGAGGCATTTTCGTCCGAGGATGAAGCGATTGACACAGTGGATTTTATGCAGATCGGCAACCTTCCCAACAATTTCTCTTCGTACAGCCGATTGCAAGCTAAAACCCTGAAAAACTTTCTACCGAACGATGGAGTATACAAATTAAAATAGCCTCGACGGGATCATAAAAGACTTACTTTGGGGTAGGAGTTATAAATCCACCAGTTTTGTCGGCGTTTCAGCAACATCCGCCATTTTAACTCGGTGAGGTGTGAGATAAAACTCGGAGAGGGTTGCTGCTCCTCGGAAAGGCGGCTGCCGATTCTCCACGGTGGATATAGAGTTATATATGTAGATACTGTACAAACTATAAACAGTAATATATTCCATGGTAATCTGCCTGTATTTTGATGAGAATTTGGGATGTCAGTTTTGCTGTTCGAATGAGGGAGGCAACTTGCAATGCGCGACGTCATGACGTAGGGGTCCGGGATAGCAGAATCAGAAAGCGCATGGGTCACGTCGTCGAGATCGAGAACGGGCAACGACGTCAGCGCTATCCCGATCTCGATCTCGGAAACGGGATAGCTGAAAGGACTTCGTGTTGATAACAATTAAGTGGTATTAGAAATGAGCTAATTAGAAAGAATTGTGCGATTAGGCCGGCCGAACTATTTCTACATGCGCGCCGGCAAAATCCAAAAAATGGCGGCCTTCCATCTACACTAGTGGTGAAATGAGGCACGATATTTCGCCGCTAGTGTCAAGTGTGAATTATTACCCCCAGCTACAGATAGGCCTGTGCAATCCAGATCAAGCTCCACTTCCCGCGAAGTATTACAGGCCGGCTGCCACAAGGCGCACATGACTAGACATTCACATATACCATCTCTGCCAGCTAGGTACCCCTTTAACACCTGGGTGGGCGAGCCAATTGAGGTAAAGAGACTTAGCCAAAGTCTCACGCCGAGTGGGGATCGAACCAGGTGTGACAGGAATCAACGTACATGTAGGAATGCAAGTCCTCCAAACAATAGTCCGGTATTGTAAGGTTATATTCGAATGGTCATGGTCTCTCTAGCCATATATTCTAATCCATCGCTGAACAATAAGACCGGACTTTGATTCCAGGGAGATTTTGATCCCTGTCACACCGGGACCGTCTGACCGCTAGCCATAGACACGAGCCACTAGGCCTACACCAGAGCGGCTCCTGAACAAGTTCCCAACTTGGCCAGTTTACTTGTCATTGATTTAAGCAATAGGAGTTGACAACACTGGCCGAGCTGGTACATGTTCCGATAGGCGAAAGCACGAGTGCCACCAGCCTTACCAATTTTTCGAGTGTTCCTGACCTGGAAGTTGATTGACTTATGTCGTCAGTAGGCTAGGCTACATGGTGGCTGCTGTCGGGTATGCCATTTCCATACATGTACCCGGAAGCAGGTGAATAAAAAAACTTCCCGAATTTCAAATTTTGATTCCTCAAAAACTGTGGTGTATTGGGTACGCCTTATATTTGGCACAGTTTGAAATACGGAGCGTTCTTTTATCAACCCGATATGTGATATTATAGGATTCCAAAGTTAATGTAAAATGGATGCGATAATCATGGTTCAATCAATCAAATTGAGGTTAATCCATTGAGGTGTTATCCAAATGCTGGTTAGATTTGAAGACAATTGCCAGTGCATTGAACTGCTATTGTTCACCTGTTGCGTTTCGGCTGTTGAAATGTGGTGTTCACCGGGGCCGTTGGCGCTTTCTCCAAAGGCGACGTCCGGCGGGTTTTCCCGGACCGACACACGATTATACACCCTATGGCATTACTCCTTTCTAGCCTAATCAAAAAAATTAGGGCGGTCCTAAGGAAGGCAGTGAGGGGAGTGAATGACAGGTCTTAAAATAGCTCACAGCAAATAATAGCCTCAGGAAACCTTTTGTAGTAGTAGTTGTGGCCACTTGTACAATGTTAATGCAATTAGGG
>NMRB01004176.1:30296-43462 GCA_002633025.1 Notospermus geniculatus
TAGAGCTATACATGAACCCAATGTTCAGTCACACATCTTATTCTGTAAACCACACAACAAGGTCCAATTACTTTGCCATTGAAACTACCATGGGCAGGTTTAATCCTATATAAACCCATTAAATCAGCCAGCAGTACCACACTTCCAAATTGTTATTATGTAATGTTAACAGATCTATATTGAGGAGAATCTATAAATAGAATGTAAACATTTCTTCTTGGTGATTGGCAGTCATTAGGCCCCGCCTTCCTGAGTTTGCCAGAAAGGAGTAATGCCATTAGGTGTATAATATGGGTCCGGGGTGCCTCTCATCAAAGGCCTTGCTAATGTTCTACTGTTCTTTTGTTCTGTCTCATTGTTTGTTTGATTGTTTTTTTTTTTACCAAGGTGTTTTGATTTTCATACTCTATTAATTTCTCCAAACCCGTGTCTGAACTTCTCACGGTCCACTGCACCGTCGACCACTTTTTGTTATCATATTTCTTTTTGTTTTGATATATTCATTGTGTTTGGGAAGGACTTATATAGGCGTTTCGCCTGTTGCCCTTCCCTTATTCATTAATATACTGAATAAAAATAATATTCAAAAAAAATTGAAGACAATTCAATATATGCCTACGAGGTAATACATGTACATATTCAATCTATAAGTGAATTTCCTGGTTCCTTAGTCACAGAGGCCTGTGGTTTATAAGCAGATAACTCGTCCGACATTTACGCCGACAGCGCTACCTGGTGAATACTATTACTACCAAAATTTGAAAACAGGAAACTTGGTAATATACCGATTAGACTGCGATTCGCCGTATTCCTTCAGGGATGTTTACCACCTCAGCCGGCAAAAGAGGGTTTATACAATAATCAACACGACAAAAGTGTACATCCCGCTGACACGACATAAACGCCATTGTTGGTTTCAATATTACTTCTTGTCACCGACTTCATCGAAACATAAAATTGATTTGTGGGATACTAGAAAGAGGTACACGACAGCACCGACAGCTGCGATCATTTTCCCCGACTCACAAGGTGACCCCTGCTTTAGAACCCCTGAGTTCGGTTCTTTTTACATGCACTATAAAAAAGCCTATCGTGCCTGTCGGGCGAAAGGAACATTGCGTTTTGTGTGGATCTTTCACGTGACAGTTTCAGGATCGACTTTTGTTATTTATACTCTCACAAACGGCTGGACGCCATTAACCACATATTCTAGAGGACAGAACGTTCAGTTTACAAGTAACGGAGACGCCTTTGAGTGTCGAACTGTTGGCTCCGTAAATTATTTGATATTCTACGACAGCAAGAATGAAAATAAGCCTACAAGACACACCTTATCAGGACTCGCGGGTCCGCATCAGAAATGCGTATGCTTCTGGAACAATAAAGAGCACATATTTACGGTTTGTTTATTTTCTGGCAGAAATGTCCGAAGGGTAGGTGGATTTTATGAACTTCAGTTTAATCGAAAATGTTCAGGTGTAAAACTACGACAAATTCCTATTCTCTACGATAACAAAAAGGCCTTACTGAAAGCCACAGGCAAATTGGTTGTTAATGCAATTGAGGACGGAACGGTGTTTCTGCAATTACGCACCAACAAGAGCCTCAGTAGAATTGAAAACCGGAAACGTGCAGATGTTTTCATACCAATAAGCTGAAAACATCCTGTTACAATACAAATTCTTCTCCACTGCTTTCTCTTATCATCTTATTATTTTGCATGATTTCCTGTCAATGCCCATCTCGACCAAAGGTTGTGACATCACCACGCCCTCCGACTATGCTCCCACAATGGTGTAGTCTTATGACATAACCAATACACGTGGTATTCAGGATGGTGAATGCATCTTTCCACCACATTTAGGCTTCCGTTACATAGAAGTACATGTATACGGTATACGAAAACGTCGGTTAGCAAAGGCATTCCGAGGATTCACCACCGTGAAGCCATTGCTAACCGGCGTTTTCGTATACCGTATCCTTCTATGTAACGGAAGCCTTACATAGAAGCAAGAATATATGAGTACCAAGAATGTACAACTCCAAATATGTGCCAAAAGTGAGTTTACTAATTTGCCTCTGGTGGCCATGTAACTGAAGGGATCTTAATTTGTGAAGGATTATTGTGTAGAGAAGATCATTACGAACNCAGCTTAATGCAGGGTTCATTGGCGCACGGATTTGGTCCGATTCAGGTCCGTAAAAAATCTATCATATTGACTTTTGCGTTGTCGTATCCGGAAAACGGACTGAAAACGCACCGGATCCGTGCGCCAATGAACCCCGCTTCAGGCTGATTTTCCACGAGACGTTTGCGGACGCGGTTTCGGTGGCGGAAGCGGGTGGAAAAAAATCGAACCAACGTATTTCCCATTAGCTATTTCACCCGCACCCGCTCTCGCCACCGAAACCGCGTCCGCGAACGTCTCGTGGAAAAGCAGCCTACCTGAATGGTATCCCAAACATTGGCCATTTTAAGGGGGGTTCGTTTACACGGTTCAACATGTTGAACGCTGTTGAACGTCAAAAGACGTCAAAAGTTGTTGAACGTTGTTGAAAGCTGTTGAACCGTCTAAACCCCCTTTTAACACGTTTCAACAGGTCTTTCAACAGCTTCCAACAAGTTTCAAAAATAGGAACATGTTCCTATTTCTGAAAACCTGTTGAACGTTGTTGAACGCTGTTGAAAGGCCGTGTTGAAAGGGGGTTTACACGGTTCAACAACGTTCAACATTCAACAGCTTTCAACAGATGTTGAACCGTGTAAACCCCCCTTAGCTGTGAAGTGGGTACTTTCGATCTCGGAGTCCCCACCGAGAACCAAGCGCTGAACGCCGGAGATCTGATCGAGAACGGGAAAACACTACCCAAGCAATGATGACGTCATGCACAAAAATCGACCTGATTCCCGTTCTCGATCTCGGAATCGGGATAGCGAAAGCTCTCTATTGATAAATACGGAACCAATATAGGCCTTTGTCCCGAGACAGACAGGCGAGCGCGTCTACACGACAACTGTCCCGAGGCAACTTTGTCTCAGGTTATCTTAACCCCCTACCCTACTGGGGTCAAGTTAACCCGGGACAAAGTTGTCTCGAGACAAGCTCGAGACAAGGCCCATTCTCAACTTAGAGCTTGAAACTTTGCCAGATTTCAATCTCTAATGTCATACATAAGCGGCCATATTGAAATGGAAGGATATGTGATGCAAAATAGTTCGCTAATATATAGTATTGAAATGACGAAAATCACACATTATATGATCATTTTGTGTGTTTTAGTACTCAATCATGTCAATAGTGCACTGATCCAATGCTGTCCATGCGTTTTACGTGAATTCTATCGAGTAATTTGAGGGATTTCATTACAACGTATATTATACGTATAAGCGGCGAGAGCTACTTTCCCACTTGCCCGGCATGATCACCAAAATGTGTAATTAACCACATTACTGGCGTGTCACTTTCAAGTTTACATACTATACAGCGTATCAAATATATACCAATTTATTGATATTTGAGCGATAAACAGGCCTTCAGACAGCCAGGGTTTGCAGGTGTTATTTTGTTCGCGGAGGTGGCTACTTGTCATGAGTGATGCGACAGCCTAACAATTCTGGTCGTGATCACGTACAGAATCGCTCCGCGAATGACTGTATGACATCCGAGGGACTTTCCCGAACAATGACGGAAAGACCCGAGGTGTTCCGAATGGACAAGGCCCAGTGTAGACGGTTAACTGGAGCTAAAATGTTCCGTGTAGACGTAGCTACATGTATACACAATGTATTATCAGAGGCAGTGCATCAATTCATACAAAAGGAAGTGAATTGTCAACTAGAAACGCTTTCAATTCTTCACAATTAAAGGTTGCAGGTAATAAATTATTCAGTCATCGCTTTTTAATGAAGAGGGTTTCTGGAATCTATTGTGAATATAATCGATGATGATTCAGTGATGGACAAGCCTTTCGGCGACATGGATCACTAGAGGTTGTGACAGGCAGGGGAGATTTTTTTCATGAAGCGGTGAAACCGTCAGTCGTTGCAGTAATGGGTATGTGCTGTCACTTCGCAAAGAAGAAAGGGACAAGAGACGGATTACAACAATACTTGTATTTGATCTTCACCGCCATTACATCAATCTCAGTTTTCATAAATGGATGTCCATTTTCTACAATCTGTACATCCTCAGCAACCAGCATTGTTTGTTTACATGCTGAAAATTCCATTATGTTACTGTCATATCGTAATAAGAGAGCGAAAAAGTACTTTCTTGCCTCGATATGCTAGCACTGCATCGGCCATTGTTGGCAGTATCGTCAACAACAACGGCCTCATCACCGCGATAGGCCTTTCAAACCTCCGCGAAAATATACACGCACTTTGCACTCCTTCTCCATTGTCACAGAAACACGGAAATACCACAATAGATTTAAAATATGATGTATCAGACAGTAAAACAAATTTACTTAGGTTAAAATCAACTGAGTTACCCGTTATGAACTGTTGGTAATAAGCTGCACCAGGAGGGGATTACCGGTATCTAGATAATCTCCTCCTGGCTGCACATGTATTATGGAGCGTGAGCATGGTGAGAGGTAAGACAATCTCCATCAATACCTCTGCCACACCAGCTGCCGTAGCCTCGCAGATCCAAACTTTTTCTCCCAAATGATGACGAATACTTGTTATTTCGGCGTGATCAACGAAAACCACCTTTGTTATCAATTGTATATTGTACGTATCAAGGGAATGAAATTTCTCCTTCACAAGTTAGAGTGGAAAATCCCAAAACTAGCCTTTTGCGAGCTCTCAAATTTCTAATATCTAAAAAAATAGCCCACAATATTTGCCAAATACCACGCAGACACGGGTTTATAATACACAAATCATCCCCTCCAAATTTCAGCTCGAAAGGTTGTACCATGGCTGAGAAAATCCGTGAACATAAACCGTGAAAGAAAATCAAGGATGACAATAATAATGGTCACTTTTTAGTGAACCACAAATACTTCGCCTCTCACATGATTTCAACGGAGTGTGCTTATCTAGACGTATCCCACGAAGTCTGAACAGTGCTGTCTACCACTGAGATCCTGGTCGATGCATTACGACTCAATATTCCAAACCTCATTGTTGTTATACCATGGTACCGTTCCAGCCCGAGTATGGTAGAGGTAAGGACGTGCCTGTTTCATAATGGCTCCATTAACTTTAAAGGGAGACTCCACTCATTGTGTAAACTTTGGAATTTTTAAAATATCATTAATATATTCAAATTCATTGACATCTGCAACATGTCAGATTTTTTAAAAAATCAGCAAACTCCTCAATAAGTATTTTAATTGAAGCACAAGGGGACCATTGCACAGCACATGTGATGTCATTTGTGCTCAATACATATTTATGAAGGTACAACCAATAGGCCTAGGCAGTCACAGTTTTAGCTCATTCACTACAAATGTCGTCAGCCTATTGACACTTGTGACATCACAATTCATGGCATTAGTCTCTATGGATTGATAAAAATTCAAAAGCTTACAATGAGTGGAGTCTCCCTTTAATGTACTATTCTCCATTTGGTTGAAGGTACCATTAGCTCAAAGTCACTTCATGAAACAGGCCCGCGGAAATTGGCGTAAACCTAGGTCACAAATCCACCGGGCCCCGTACGATTTTCCCCACCAAACGGATTGCCGTGGATTTTAGAGACTGAAACTCGGATCTCAGATGAATTATGCGGAAATCGCCTCAATGGATAAGTGGAAATTAGACTGGATCAAACTGGGCACCGTAGAAATTGGTCAAAATGTCTGTTTTTACTCGCCGTACGGGCCCCGGAGTGGATATGTGACTGGGGCTTTAGGCAGGACTAAAGCCAAGCGCACATTTGCGGCAAAACTCATTGCGGTAGGTGTGTCTTTTAAAATCGACTGACCCGGCTGAATGAGTCGACAGCTTTGGTCAGTCGACTTTGAAAACACCGCAAATGTGCGCGTGGCCTGAAGGCCAATTCATGCTGTGTCCGTTTCATATGCGAGTGCGTGGTAGAAAAAGTAATTTTATTGTTGGTACCACACATTAACATATGGAACGGACAAGCGCAAAGCGCAAAACGGAGAAGTATGAAGCTACCTTTAATCGAGAGTTTAAAAAACCGCTCCGTAACGATTGCGGTCAATTCACACACGTTATTTATGTATTTATTTATTATAAATTCGTGGGTAGTTCATCATTAAAACATACATGTAGATACAGTAAGCTCGAGTTTAAACCACCGGTTCGTTATGTTCATAAGCACACCCAATCGAAATGGATTTAATCAGTTGCGTTCAAATGCAGGCCAGCCGAGGCCTTGAGACACCGATTCCAGCCATTCAGCATACTAGTAATACTTCTTTTGTTTTATTCACTCCCATTTTGATTGTGGGTGTGCTTATGAACATAATGAACCGGTGTGGTTTAAACTCGAGCTTACTGTATAACATACCTTTAAAACATTTTACATTAGATGTCACATACTGTCTTTTCATCTCTAAACCACCGGTTCATTAAATTCAGGCGGTGACCCCATAGGTGTTGCCCTGCATACCGGCTTACCGCAGCCCATGGTCAGCACAATTCCAGTATGTTTCCCGTTCTGATTGACTGAGCGAATAGACCATGTGCACGTGACGACATCACTGACGTCATAATTCGCACGTCAGCCATTTTGGACGGCATCTGACGCTACGAATGCGTTGGACGTGCCGTCCAAAATGGCGGCACCTCGACGTCGCGGTGACGTCATAATCGTTGCTGCACGTCCTCTATAACTAGGCTCTGCCCCGCCCATTGTCATGATCATAAACAGCAGACACAGGCCTACAAGTGGGCCTACTGCCCAAGTAGACGGCCACGCGCTATTGGTTATTGGTACACAATGACCCTGTGCATACCATTATGATTGGGTTTGGTTTGCATCCGCGGAACCGGTGGTTTAGAGATGAAAAGAGAGTAATTAGATAAAACATACATCTAAAACATTTGACATTAGATTGCACGGATAAAACTTATAAGAAAAACCCACAGGGAGAAGACAGTAGGGCGGAGCCTTTGAACATGTTGAAATTGTCCCTCCCATAGAGTCCGGATAGCTCCACACTGCCACTTCCGCTGACCACTATGACAAAAGTCTGCGCTGGTCTGCAACCGTGGCAGCGACAGAAGCTAACCAGACTACACATGCTCCTAAAATCAACTTCTAAAGTTGATTACGCGATGATGCTGGGCCGCATTTTACGCTATGTGTTCTTTCCATACGAGAAGGCCTGGTTTTCGGCCAGTATCTTCGATGACCGAAGGCCGATCTGCTCACCACTACGTTACACCGCACATCACCCTTCGAGAAAGTGACCGGTCCACGGCGTATCTGCCGCCTCGAGAAGAAGAGGCCAATCAGAATCGGTGTTGTAAAATTTGAATCGTGGCACAAAGAGTTGTAACCGAAGACCCGATATAGGTGTCACATGATTGGTCGACCGGTAAAGTTGGCATGGTGCCAAGATATGCCGCCGACTGGTCTATTTCTCGAAGGGTGATGTGCGATGTAACGCAGTGGAGAGCAGATCGGCCTTCGATTATCGAAGATGTCGGCCAGAGGACTTGAGGCACATTAGTTCCTCTGGGAAAATTTGCTCGAATGAAGGAAAATGACCCAAGTGTTACTGAAGAAGTGTATATTCTTCGCATTTCTTGATCAACAGAAAGTAGTGATTTTCTTTGCTGCTTAATCTCTAAACATATTTCATCTCTACCGCTATCGCGATAACAAAACTGGTGAACAGCCTAGCGTGATACCAGACCCGGAACCATGATTTTCTTATATTTGCATGGGGTGCGCTTGGTATCAAGCACTGTTGTTTACAAACCATTGCTTACTGAGACGTCAATTTTCAGAACTGCTCTTTGGAGTATTGAAAGAAAAAGATTAAAAATATCGCCGTGTGAAATATCGGTACATATTAACAAGCATTATGCCGTTGGTTACTGAATATTTGTCTATCGTATTTGAAATGATTATCCATTCAAAGTTTTTAAACGAGCCAAACATGGGTTTTTTGTTAACCGCAACATATTTGGAGTGCGCGGTTCATTGTACTTCGAAGACTAAGTGCACGACGTTTAACGTGATGCTGGATGAAACAAAGTATATTTGCCAATTAAGTCATCGAAAAGGAACGTGCATGGAGGAGGGGGAAGTACAACCCGGTTATGGATCAAAGCTTTATCAGAAAAAGGTATGATAGTCATGTGATCATCAGTTTGGTAGTTATGTGTTGAAAGGGAGATTTATAGATGGTAGTCCAGACACTCATTAATGACAAAATACATTAGCAGCTTCCGTCCAAGATGGGGGGGGGGTCGAGCTTAAAAAATATTGATGAAATGTCCAGGGACGTTGTGTTTCACTTCAGTGATAAGTCTCTGTGGTAAAGTAAAATTGTGACTCTCATGGAGAATGATGAAGGATCAGTACAGATAAGCTGAATACACCAAAGTATTAATTTTTATGACCATCAGTAATAATCAATCAATAACATAAACTCAGTTGATGGCCGTCAGACGGAGTGTGATTTGTGAATACAATGCAAGAGTTTGTGAACAAACTGCTTCCCTAACATTAAACCATCCTAACCTTTTACTACATGTATTGATGAGATTTGGACCGAAGCCAATTTTTCAAGATGGCTGCCTGGCGGCCATGTTTGAAGCCCAATCAAACCAAAATTTGGCATACATGTACAGGACACCAATATGGACATTTAGGACTGGTTAAAACATCATAGCCCCTACCATTTATGAGGTATGGGTGGAAGTCCATTTTTCAGTATGGCTGCCCGGCGGCCATATTTGACGTCCAATAAAACCGAAATTTGCCATACATTTAGAGGGTACCTAGATACATGGTTTGGCATGGTTACAACATCCAACCTACCGGTACTCCTATTTATGAGATACGGGTCAGTCTTTTTTTCAAGATGGCTTCCTGGCGGCCATATTTGAAGTGCGATTGGGTCGAAATTTGGTGCACTTGTTGAGGGTGCCTAGATATATCTTCACACCAAATAAAAACACTCCAAGATACAGAATAGCACAAAATTGACACACAAAATGATAATAAGCAAGAAGTCAATCTCCAGAATTCACGAATTATCGACCCCAACCGGGGTCTTTTTCAAGTGGAACTTTACAATCTGAAACTCTAGAAAAGACTGAGAAAATTTGTGAATTCTGGAGATTGACTTCTTGCTTATTATCAAATAAAAACACTCTGTGCCAAATAGCCACGAAATGTGCCACCAAACAGTGGCATTTTGAACTTTGACCTCTTGTGACCTTGAAAAGTGGGTCAAATCAAAAACCCGTTATATGTGATGTTGTCTCCTCAGAGGAACCCACTATCAAAATTTCGTGTATGGTTCTAGCTACCAGCATTTAGGAGATATGGCCAAAAGATGGTTTTCACAAAGGGCTCCCTACAGCACTACGTTTCGGTCCAGAGATAGTTTTTACCATAGGGAAGCTGTGCACCAAGTTTCAAGTTTCTGAGCCAAGCAGTTTAGAAATATGTCACCCTGTTAACGACGACGGGAAGACGGACGACAGACGACACGCCATAAGAAAAGCTCACCTTACAGTGATGAGCTGAAGAAGACAGATTTTAAGAAATCCGAGGCTGGTCTACAGACAGAGCTTCTGCATCATCCTCCCACAACAGAGCTTCACTCTCGCACACAGGTGAGTGAGTGGATGAAGAGGAGCAAGGTAAAAAAGGCGGGACGAGCTTCTGTTGGCGTTGAACATCAATTGCTATGATTGCTGTTGAAACACCAGCACAAGTTCTTCTTTCTGTGTTTAACAATACCAGCACAAGTTCTTCTTTCTGTGTTTAACATTGTTTACCTTTTGACTAATGGAGGGATTAAAGGACCACTGTATTGCATCTTTCTGTCGACAGCCGGCGCCACCGGCACCATGCTCCAATACTGTAGTTAAGCCTTTCGCCCCAGTGTTGGAGAATGTATGATTACAGTCTCGGTCACCCAGCCGCTGGGGATCGAACAAGTTTGTGTAGCAGTACTGCGGAACGAAACGGCTGGGTGCGCGAGACTAGTTGCATGCGGTAGTTTACCAAGTCGTTAATAGAGGTCTCCCCCTTAACGCGGGTAGGTGTAACGCAGGATTGGGAAGCAATACTGTGGTCCTTTAACTTAGGTTATCCGTACAATTTTTTTTACAAACACTTAGCAATGTTTTTCGAATGTTTGTTTTTATTTCATCGTGTGACTATGCGGACCTGTTCCCAAACTCTGGCAAAGATGTTTGACGACGTTTGCAAACAATTGTTTGCGATGGTTTCCAGTGTACACTTGGCGTCCTGTAACCTTCATATTACCAAGTCATCTCGGAGCATCCTTGGTTAACGTGATCGACGTTGCGACGGCCAATGAGCACCCATTGATTGACATCAACCGTCTTACATATCTGCACTTCACTGATGACCCAAGCGTTGTTTTAAAAAAAAATCCCATCCCAAATGGCCGTTTTCCATTTCAAGAAGTGATAATAAAACCGTGAAATGGAACATGGTAATATGGGAGGATAATAGGGGAAACTGTGACAAAATCGAAATCAACTATTCGCAAAAGCAGTATTTCTTTCTCGAACTTCACTAGTTTTCGTAGAAACAAAACTGCATTCGTCCCCAGTGTTTACCATCCTGAGAATCTCAGGTCATTTACGGTCGTACCCTCCCTCAATGCCCTGAGGACATCCACCCCGTTTCGGTGGGGAAGAGGGACATTCCCTCGTGGGTACTCGCCAATTGGTAATTCACAAGTAAAACATGCAAAGCAGTGGGGGAATGCCACTTGATGTAATAAACAAATATCGCGCCTAGTGCTACAACGTCTGCACATAGATCTGGTGTTACGAGTTACCGGATACCAGGCTCATAGCATTGTATCTCATTCCATTAATTTATGCACGCTGTCGAATGATACCTGCCCCAAACACATGAACTGGACCATACCTTCGTGTTCTGATCACATTCTAAATAATCCCTGAGAATCATGTTGACGCGAAGTATAATCAGAAACTCAGCGAGTTTGTCAGCGAATCGAGCGATGCCATTTTGGGATATGGTCATACGGGACAGACGGGATAGAAGCTTCGCAGTGATTGGCTGGATTCGGCGGAGTTTAGTACTCCGCTGTTTCCCCAACGAAATGGCAAGGATGTCGCCAGGGTCTGAACCAAGCGCGAGTTGGGGAGCCGGTTGTGAAGACCCTGGGTGCGAGGATGAGTGTTTTTTAACGTTGACCATAAGTGACCGATTAAACACTGGCACGACTGGCAGCAAAATGAACGAGTAACAACAGACGGCGCTGTTTGATTAGGGATCCAATCATAAAGGCCTGTTTAGACCGGTTTCCGCTGCGGTTTGCGGCCCCGCAGCGGTTTTCACAGGCATTGGGATGATTAACACCCCATGTATTGTTAAACCATCGAAGAATTATCCCAAACCCTGGCAGTGAAAACCGCCCCGGTGCCGCAAACCGCAGCGGAAAACCGGTCTAGTGGAAACAGGCCTTAACGAATCAGAAAGTGCATTTACGGCGGCTGTTTCCACTAGACCGGTTTCCGCAGCGGTTTTGCGGCGCCGGGGCGGTTTTCACAGGCATTCGGACAATAAACACGCCATGTATTGTTAAATCATCGAAGGATTATCCAAAACCCTGTGAAATCGCAAACGCAATGCGGGAAACCCGGTGTAAAGTTTTTCAGTGTTTCCGTGTGTCTGTGTTCCCCCTATTGTTCTGGAAACACTGGCAGACAGATCGACATGTTTCTCTGTGTGTCCTCCATTGCCGAGTCGCGGCTTATTCCGTCAGACAATAGCAGGGGAACACTCGCAGATGGGGAACGCTCAAAAACGTTACACCGGTCTAGCGGAAACAGGGCTTAAAGGCCAGGACCCGTATTCATAAACGTACTTAAGTCAAAGTATGATACCTATCTTTTGTGTTGAACAAAGGATAAGTTTCACACTTAGACTTAAGTAGTTTTATGAATACGGCGCCTGTTTCACTACAGCAGTTTCCGCAGCGGTTCACAGGCATTGGGACAACCAACAGGCCATGTATTGTTAAACCATCGAAGGATTATCCAAACCCCTGTGAAAAACGCACCGCTTGCCGCAAAATCGCTCTAGTGGAAACAGGGCTTGCAAGACCTGTATCCACTAGTCCGGGTTACCGCTGCGGTTTGCCGCGCCGGGATTTTTTCACAGGGTTTTGGATAATCCTTCGATGGTTTAACAATACATAGCGTGTTAATTGTCCCAATGCCTGTGAAAATCGCTCCCGCGCCGCAAACCGCACCCAAACCGTTGTAGTGGATACAGGGCTTAAGGCCTGTATCCACTACAACGGTTTCTTTAAGATACGTGTACCGGTACAAATGCAGGCCCTACACTGTACATTCACCATTTTGTGCCAAGCCTTTTTCGATTGGGAACTCAACAATATTTGCGCAATAGTGTGCACCCAAGTTTTGGACATTTTGAAGGTTATTTAATCCAGTTTTTTTTCGTTTTATTAGGTATCTTGCAGCTAACCGACGTAACGGACGAAACGATGACTTAAAATAAATTACCCGCCCCTTTTCCACACGATTGGCTGTCCAGACGATCGCTCCTGTATTGACCAACAAAGTGGGCGAAACCATTCGTTTGACACCCCATTATTACATAGGGAAGGCAAATGCTCTTGCCGACAGGCATCAACCGTCATGCTTCGCGCGCCCCCCTGTGACGAATTAAGAAATGATGTTTGTTTTCGATCGGCATATGTAGCTTGGCAAAAATCGATACTCATGAAACAAAAGTTGCAATATCAAGAAAGTTTCAAAATTCTACTCAATTAATTCCCTTCGCACAAAATCTCTTATTCTGGGACGAAGTGCTTCATCAGTGCGGCCATCATAAGTATCTCGCAATATCTGGGCAGGCAAGTCTCCTCGGACATGCGCAAGGACGCGATGGTAATTATTCCGGTAAATGTGCCAAGCATTTCTGATGGCGTCTTTTTCAGGCTGTGTCATTGGCCGTATTACTCTTCTC